>UZAN01051753.1:0-18512 GCA_900618425.1 Echinostoma caproni | reverse complement strand
CTACATTCTTTTCCTATACTCTGTACCCTAACCCCCCTCCCCGCTCGTTATTGTTATTGTTATTATTTTCATGGCGCTGGCACCAAGCTTGATCTCAAGCCGGTGTTAAATATATATATTTATATATATACTTACTTCACAGAATAAGTTTTGCTTCTTCTATGCAAGTTAACTTCTGCCGTTGACTCTGGTGGCCTATCTCGAGCGCTTCTCCAGTATGGTACTGGACAATTTACTGACAAGTTGAGGGCCTGTATCAATAAACTCGTTTGTCTGTTCTTAATCCATTGAAAACTTTTATTGTTATCTCTCTCCCAGAACCGTTGGTCTTTGAAATGTCATCCAAAGTCTTCGTTTCATCAATCATTTCCCCAGCGCTAAACCTCGCAAAATATGTTATTCTTACTCGTATGCACTCCTCTTTAACTGTTCCATTGGATCCTTTTCGATTCGCCTATCAATTAACCTGTGCCGCATTGGACGTTCCATCAGCTGTATCACTAAGTTCATCCGTTATACATTTCTTGATTGTTCTTCTCTATTCATCCCAGTCTCTCAATTTTCCCTCCTTCAAAAACAAGAATAATTTGGTTGCCCCGTCCCGTTTGTTTCATGGTTGAAAGACTATTTTACTGACAGTTTCAACGCATCAGTCTGATCAAGAATTCCTCTTGTACCGTGATGAAGTTCTTCAACATGCTCCCTCCTACTCCACCCCCTCACTTACCATCTACTTACCGTATTGATCTATTGGTTATATTGTGATGGAAGGTGGTACAGAGAGGGCCCCAAGCGAAAGAATCGACAATTACAGCCCGACAGACAGTCCGCAAATAACCAGAAAGATATACACCGAATGCCACTACGTCCCAGCTGTCTATGAACGTATCTCGCGCTACGATCGGGTCCAATCAGCCGGAACTGCACGCGAAGAAGAGGCAAGGTACGTGCCAAGAACGTACCAAAACCAGCAGGGATTGACCATCAGAAAGAGGCATAAATCATCCTGCCGCGCGGTTAAGAATTGAACGTATATAATTGAACGCGTACACCGGTTGTTTTTTAATTGGAATAATAAACGTTTTCTCAGCCAGCTCGCCTTCTCGCTACAATATCACCTGTTAAACTTATTGAGTACGTAGATGATGCTGTATTTTGCCAAGCTATTTCAAACCAGACTTATTTCTTATCCTTATCTGATAATTTCACTGCCATTCCCTGCAGTCAGGTTTTAGTCTTAACCTATGTGAATGTTTGGGGTGTATGCTAAATGTTTTGAATTTCTTCTATTCCAATAAGCTATCGTGCATTGATGGTTCTCCTGTTTATAAAGTAGGCACCATCACCTTGATGTTATCAGGAGAGTGGGTTTCAGATGGTTTAACCATAACCTAAGTAAAGTTGGCAAACAACAGAGAGGCATAAGCCGTTTACTACCAAACTGTCTGTTATCTCTTCCTTTTTTGGCCGTTATGTCTTGTCCGTCATTCTCTACTGCTCACGAGCGATCTTTCCTAGTTTAATTAAAAAAGATTTTATTTCTCTCTTTCATGACTTGGTCATTACCATGCGCAGTTCACTATATCCCACGGGGTCTCCTTTTACCAAACCTTAGGACCCTTTCTATTGATTCTCGTGAACGTCATGCTCACAAAGTATTCGCTGATCACACATATCTTTATTCCAATTATTCATTATTCAACCTGTTCGAGTTTTTGACTCGTTCCTGCGACGATTACGAGTAAATCACAAATTTGACCCGTATCCCTACTGACAAAAAACGAAGTGACTACTGATTTGCAGATCTGTCTTTTGTGTCAAACGAACAGTGTTTCTCATTCTTTCACCGTTTTGTTTTATCTTTTTTGTGCGCATTATCCGAAGAAGGCGTGCCGAGTGTTTTTGACTGAACTGTGACCATATCTGATTACAACAATCTTGTATCACAATACAAAATGTGAATCCCAGTGAATCCTCATCGAACATTTTCCATTTGTCGTAGCTCTTCAAACTACACAGTCATCGTCACTTGCACACAAATAAGTGTAAAAAAACATCGCGCTCAATGAACATATCAAATGATCACATGTATGATACCAGTTCCTGGGCAGGATGGTTTTTTGATCTCCGATTATTTAGCACATACTCTTCATCCAGCATTTGTGTGTGTTCAAACTATCCCAGTTTGACACAATGTAACCCAAGCTTTATGTTTGACTTTGAATGATGCGATTTGCATTGTACATCTGCTTTATTCTCCGATTCCATGAATGATCAACAAAAGTTTTTTTCTGTTGTTCACAATCACACCGCGATAGCCGTCTCATACATAATCCCACTTCCCTCGTTGAGTTGTACAGGATGTACCCCCACTCGATTCATTGATCAATCAGATAGTACAATTAATAACCCGGCAAAATGTTAAACACACATCCAAGCCGATGAGAGCCAATAAATAACTGATCAATATTTAGTGGAAGTGGGGATCTCACGGGAATCATGAGACCATGTTGTTTGAACGTTACATTGTCCAATAGAGCAAGGGAGGATATGATTGATGAAAACTTTTCATTCCGTAAGCCAACGATTCCCTTTTGGGGATTTGTTGTTTTGGATGGTTACTCAGCTGAGAGTACACCACTTAAAACGTGGATTTTTCCACAGATCGTGATACGTCTGTAAGTACGTTGTGACGAAAAAAACCATGATCACTACACGTCAAACTTTGTGACATTTTCTAATAAATTCTTAGGTATTGGATTTTACCTTTTACTTCATCCGGCTCTGAATGCACTATAGCTTGGGACCGAAGGAGTATGTCAAATCATAATCTAGCATTCAGTAGATTTTGAGATGTGATAAACTTTTATCTTCTCTGCAAGATAAAGTTTCATTTTATTTCACGAGATCACCTTCTCCATAGATCAGAGGTATATGCTTCGTTTTTCATCCTGAGCGTTCCCGGTCACAACAGAGTGACAAAACTACTTTCAACATGTACTGATTTGAAGGTCCATAAATATTCCCATGATGACGTTCACACAACAGGAAAATGCGTGTTTTCGGTAGCTACCATACCGTTTATGATGTCCAGTGTACCACAAGTGTATCCGAAAACAAATGTGATATCTTTTGTTTACTATTATCAGGACATCCGGTGTCATTTCACTTCCAAGAATGTGCCCAAGACGCCTGTGGGGACTTACAATAACTATTGTAACCTGAAAAGAACTGTTCATAAGATTTCACTCAAATAAGACTGCATACAAATATCTACGGAAAAATTGCTAATAAAGGGGCCTGACATGCTCTCTTCTCGTTGCCACCTTTAGTGCAAGACTAACCAGCTGAAAAATGATCCTCGAGAACTCATATATGCCATTTGTCTAGTCTCATCTAATTCACGGTCTTTTATCGTCTAATTTGTCCGCGATTGATGGACTTTGCTCAAATTGTTCAAGAAAAGGTTTTGATCTCTGGACATAGATCGATAACACTGGTATGTAGTCAACTAACCTACGGTACTGTATCCCAAATACACCCAGAGACGTGAAATATCATCCAGATAAACACTTGATAATAAATCGGTAATCTGACCGTTTTCGACAACCTTGACTGTTATACCCATTGCAGCAACGTGACAATGTTCGTTTTGGCCACGATTAAAATATCAGATTACAAAATTCCGATGACAATATTCTTTTTACTTGCTTGAAAGATCTTAGGTAATTCAAATTAATCGTTTCATCAGAATCGTCACAATCGGTTATATATAAATATATACGTATAAATATATATAATATAATATATATAATATACAATATAATAATGTATAATATATATATATATAATTAGTTTGTGAATGAGTGGACAAAATCTCCCTGGAAGCACACGATCGGTTTTGCGGTTCTTGCCGCTCGTCAGGCTTGCTTATATATATATATATATACGCAAACATTCCCACACAACAACACCGATCCCTCCGAACCGAGTCACACGACTGTCGTGACACAACTGCAAACCCCGGAAGCACAGATTTGAGAATGCGGTGTGCAACACACACACACGCGCGCGCACAAACACATACACGCGCACAAACACAGACACGCATACACATTTTATTGTTCTCTTCCCAACCCCTAGGATTTTTCCCCCATATGAACTGTAATGGCATGATTATGAGTTATTGAAAACAATTGTTCGCCTGAAATTGTGTTCTAAATGCGAGTATGGGCATATTTCGAATATATATATGTATATATATATATATCTTGCTACCCGGTGTTGCAAATGAGGTTATTGTGACAAAATACATCTCCTGGTTACACGTATATGAATGAAAGGACAGAGGATTACCGAATACGCATGCCTGACGAGCAGCCCTAACTGGCAAATGAGTCGAATGCTTCCAGGGAAATTTAGACAAAGTAAAAGAGAAGTAAAACATTTTTAATAATCATTTCTTTATTAGTAGTGAAAAATGAGCTAATATCATATAGTTTATTGACACGTTTGAATAGTTATTGCATTTTCAATTACATACGTCATAAACTCAATGTGTTGCAGCTACTGAAAAAAATGTTATCATCGATATGGTGCCTAGAATCTGAAAATATCCAGTAGGTGAATCCTTTGCTTTCCCAAACGTATACAGGCCTACCGGAACCGTCGTTTCCAAATGCCTTCATCGCAACGTTATCTGCAAACGTGCGAATGTGGACCAAATAACTAATGTCCCTCTACCGCAGATTTTGCAATCAGAAACATTAGTATCAGAATGTAATCCGCCCTACGGATGGAAAACCAACTATTGGCACTTTTTTTCAAATAAAGCCCTAATTTATTTTAAATTGCCTGCCTGGTGACGTTAACCGTATATCGGCATATCATTTAAAACGTTCGATTGCATGGACTAAAAGAGCGTTGTGTGCACGCTACATCTTTTCCCGTTAGGCTTTAGTCAAAACCCGCAATCCCTGAGAGTCGAACCACATTCCTTTAACTAAAACGTGTAGTCTCTTATCCTGGATGCACAAACTTTAGTCGCATCGCTATAGACCAGTCAGATCAAAAAGTATCGGAATATTCTTGGGTCAACGAATGTTGAAACATTTTATTTTCTACTAATGTTGATGCTGCGAAGCTTTTTTAAGTAATGGGGATCTGTGGCACTTGTATGATCCACCACATTTGGATTGTAGAAGAAAGAAACTTTCTCCTATTGTCAAATCTTTTAGCCAATCTCGTATGGCTTCAGTGGTTTCAAATAAACTGAGCTACCCTTGCCAGTAAAAATGTCAAATAATACACAAACGACATATTGTTTCGCATTCACAAATCCTGAAAAAATCAACAAATGATACTACAAAAGTAACTGCGGCATGACTCAAGTTTGTGCCTCGAGGCTAAAGCATTGCGGGTTTGGGCTAAAACATTGTGACTGGAGGCTCAGGGACTGCATGCGTTGACTAAAGCTTGACAGGAAAAGGTGTAGAGTACCGGTTTTTCGAGGCGATCAGAATTTCGTAACAGCTAGAAAATACATAGTGTCCCTTTTGTGACTGATCCTGCATGACATTCACGGTATTCACTGAACCGGCGAATAAGTGCACGCTGGCAGAACAGAAAAAATCTTGGCACTTGGGCCCCCATATTCTCATATCAGTTTTACGTGTACCAGACAGGTTGTGTCCGTACTGATAGAACAAGACATCTACGTGGCTCTGATCAAACTGACAATCTCACCTATGCACCTCCGAAATCCTCAGTATGGTTGGGGGTGGTTGTCTAGAGTTGCACCTCGTGAAAAGCTCCCATACGACCAAGCGTCTCAAATAATCTCTGCTGAGGAAGTCCTACTCATTGCCTTCTCGTGGCGAAGGTGCTTTTCCACCAAAGTGAGAGGACGAAAAGCCGACTTCCGGGCTAAAACCCGGTTGGTGAACTACTGGCACTTTACCTAGAAGAGTTGGCCAGAACCCTGATTCCAAATCAACCAAGTGGAGGCGCACGAATCACACCCACACCTTTCCGGTTGTGATAACAGTCACTGGTTCAATTGGGCATCGAGTTATATTGGGCACCTTGGACGTCTGACCCCGTCCGAAAGGCGTATGATCCGATGAACTGGACACCGGCTTCCAATGGACTGCGGTTTTCCAACACCGCCCCGCTGCTTTGCGGGTTAGGCTTGGTTAGCCGAAGGATCCGGTTGTGAATTCCTCAAGAAAATTCACCTGCCTTGGCCTGGGCAACCGGGTAGTATTCAGTACTTATGCAAATCGTGGAAGGTTTTTCTTTTTATAAAGATTATTGTACCGTGACTTGTTTGGCACGGTCTGGTGTCAGACGTGTTTGAAATATTTGAAGTATCTCACCCATACATTCTCTATCATCCGTGCGATCAGATCAAATCAGTACAACTCTAGAGTGATGGCCATTCTGGCAATGGAATTCAAATTCTAGAACAAACCCACTATAACATTAGAGCACAAGTCCTAGGGCAAACAGTTGTTTTTGAATGATTCATAATCATGCCTTTATAGAACATATGAGGGTTTGTTGTTGGCGGGGACACATTTTTGCACTGGTTCGAAAAGTCATTTATAATGGAGAGAGGGTATAGGTGGTGTGAACCTCATTTGTTTGTGTTTAGGTGAAATCGACTGTTATTCGAGTGTTGGTGGTGATTGTGATGTTGAATGGAGGTGTTGTGTCTGGCAGTCGTCCTCAGAATCACGTATCATGAGACGTTTCCTCAACATTCCAATGGAAATTTCAAACAGTGCAAGCGTTTATTGGAAGCACCAGAAATGCACGTTGACCAATAGAGAACCGTGCTATATTTACAAGGTTACGCGCAGTCTAGATTCTTCCGGAGTGAAAAATACGAGGGCACCAAGGAAGGTAATAGATCAATCAGATTATAGTATTCTGCTCGTTGCTCTAGTTGCCACGGGTCCAGTAATATTGGCAAAACACTGGTACTTTTTCAAGGTAACTGTTGAGCTAAATCAATTTCCCGTTGACACCAAGGAGATTATCGGGGGAAAGTTAAGTTTTCCTGACGGAGATAGACGAAATGAAACAAATTCCAACAAAGTTGATGTTCTCTTGATGAAAAAACATGGTGGCAAACTACTCAACTATTCATGAATCCACAAAACCGCATCCACTATACAGTTGGCCATCTCCTTTCGAAAATAAGTTGGCCCTTTTACGGACATTTGATATGCTGGTGTGTCTCACTGCTACTCCTCTTTACCTCGACAGTGATTGATTAGTGGTTCATCTCACTGTCCGTCTTCTTGTCTCATTATATAAAATATTTTTCTCTTTTAGGTAACCGTAGTTACATGAAAGACAACGAGCATATCATTCCATTTCGCCTGTTCGCCGAGCTTGGCAATTTNAAATTGCCAAGCTCGGCGAACAGGCGAAATGGAATTCAGTTCACCCAAGCTACGAGAACCAATTTTCAATACTTTGTCAGCAGTTTTCGGGCGTACTGCGTTAAATGCGGCTCGCCGATGGGAGACTTTCACCTGTCGAGTAGTCTCCGCTCACGAGCAGCTATTCTTCCTTCACGAATTCCTACGGCGCAATTTACTTCCACGGAGTGTGTATCATAGACCACCGATCAATCACCCGGAGGCCTGGAGGATCTCATGACAATTCAGAAGACTCATGGTGCGTATGGTGATCTCGGATGCTCACAGACGTCTTACCAAGTACAAGGAGGTTATTCAAGAAGAACAGCAGAAATGTCGATCTATACTGAGCGAACGACAGATGGAACAGCTGGAGGATGCAGTAAGTTGACGTGTCAAGAATGTCAAAAGAAAAAAGAAACTAGCA
Source organism: Echinostoma caproni (assembly GCA_900618425.1). Taxonomy (NCBI): domain Eukaryota; kingdom Metazoa; phylum Platyhelminthes; class Trematoda; order Plagiorchiida; family Echinostomatidae; genus Echinostoma; species Echinostoma caproni. Next base: position 10,655 of record UZAN01051753.1, on the reverse strand, counting down.
CTCTCAAGAAGGCCACTTCACAAGCACTGATGATGTCACCTCGGCTGGTGATGAAACGTTTGCAAACAAATTGCCAAGCTCGGCGAACAGGCGAAATGGAATTCAGTTTACCCGAGCTACGAGAACCAATTTTCAATACTTTGTCAACGAGCCCGATAGTCACGAGGACCTGCTAGAATGCTAGCATCCAGCATCTATTTTATCGTACAATATGATTCTACAAATTTTCGGTTGTTGTTGTTGTTGTTCTTGCCTGTGGTGTTGGTGGTGGTTAAGCAGGCCACCTAACTTCAATCTGTTTTACTACCTATAATTGGCCTCATAAAAATGGTTTAAACAGTGTACTGCTGTTTACAAACGAAAATTTCTCTTCATTAAGCAACTCTGAACCGCAAATTTCTACTACTTCAAAAGAGTGGAGGCTTATTGGTCCGAGGCTTTAGTAGATTAGCCGTGAAAATGAACAGAAATTGGATTCGCCATTGCAATCAGAAAGCATAACTGACTTTGTCATTCATTGCTCTTGTTTTTGGTGACTGACATGTTTGCGCGTACAATGGACAACACATTTTTATGTGAGTCTCAACGAACTAATGTGCTATTCAAATTGAGTAGTCTATCTTTGTACTCTCCAGGAGTTGACCTGATTTTATGATTATTGAAGTCCACAAGATTTTGTTTCACCAGTCATATGATTCGTGTGGGGACATCGAGAATAAGGGTGTTCACCAGACTGTTCGCATACAAGCTTGGAGCAAAGCACAGAACAAGTAAACCATGGACTTTTAGACCTTCGAATGTTTTGAGCACTCATTCATGTGACTAATCGAAGTTCGCTATGGAAATCTGTTCGATCGGATTGAGTTATTCGATCCTTAATTGGAATTTCGGGATGTGGGGGAAGGTATAATTTGTTTGGTGTACTTTCAAATTGGCCAGGAAAGTGTAAGTTGACTTTGATAAATAGCAGGAATACCAGCATAGTCTTCATCAATAAGCGATTTATACTTGCCGAATTTCATTTAAAATTGAATTTTATTACCGTACATCATTTAACTGTTACTATCTCAAATTTACATACAATCCAAGCACTGATAGCCCCAGGACACAATTAGTTTAAAAGGATAACTATGCCCCGACAGCACACTGGGATGTTTGTGCATGTGAAATTCCAATTGTGAGACAGAACCAACACGGCATACGATTGAATTCAATTTTGTTAGTTGATGAATTGTTTTCCTTGTAGAGTCAGTTTGACCCGGGAGATCTGAATCTCGATAACAGAGATTTCTTGCCGATCCAGTAAGACTAACTTAACAGTGTCCTAGTGGTATACTTCAACAGTGAATTCCGTAATAACGTTTAACGCCAGAACACCGAGAAAATCCACATGTGTAGAATAGAAAAAGGGGTCAACTTTATTCGCTATTTTTATGCGCTCCACATTTTGGGGGAAGCAAATCACGTGGACCCAATGAGTATCAGCAGCCACCGTAGTACCCTCTTTTTTCACCAGAACGGTATGAACAGATGGCATGTGGACAATTGTGTATTCAACCTCCCTGTGAGTCCGCTTCTACGATCCCATGGCCCAAGACCACTTTTGTGTTTGCTGCTCCGGTTATCAGCGTGCAATGATGTTTCTATTTAAACAAGCCTATGACGAGCTACAGGGCCTGCAAAAAGATGGATTTCAGAAGTTTATCTCACAATCAAGCCGGAAAATGATTAATGATTTAAGGTTTTCTGTAAACGATTCTAGCCCCGTTAGTTTCGTTGAAATTTGAACCGTTTCGATCAGCAACGTGAAAGAGTGCATTGTAAGTGCGACACGATCATCCCGAAACAAATAGACTAAGGGTCAGTAATGATCCCTCTCGTCGTTCCAGATGGAGCTAATAACACACAACTAGTCAAATTTTACGATTTTCTCTCAGGATGTGGAATTTATCCGGAAGAAAAATGTCACCATCATCGTTGATCTACGACACACCGAATCGAGACGCTTTCAGAGACGATCAATATGATGTTCTAATACTACTCAAAACACGGGGATCAAAATCGAAAAGTGACTTTCACATTTTTCAGAAGGTGAAAAACTCAAGCAAAAAGTTGGTTCGTTTATCGCAAGGAATATACTGAAACTCATTGCATTATACTGAAATGCTTAATTAAAATGGACATTTTCGCTTTTATGGCATTAATTATCACGTGATCCTTGATCCCGTTGATCTTTATTCTACGACTTAAGAAGCAGGAACACATGCCAATCTACCTATCTGTTTTATTAACCTTTAGTATCTGACTTTATTGCCCCTAAAAACAGGTTGAGTTATATTTAGGAACTCAGGCTTGTTATATTAATAAAATGTTAGAGTGAACCCATCTATCTTAAATTGATTGGCTAGTCGGAAGGACTGTGGGTGGAATTGAATGACTAATGAGAATTATCCTAAATTGTCATTGTCTTACGCTCTGAGGCATTCTGTTAGATGTAATAGTTCACATTCATAAGTAAAATGTTGAATTCAAACGAAACGCTAGGTGGACAATAAGAGATCAAATTCATTTTGTATGTAGCGCATTCCACGTAATTGCTGTCGCTAATATCTATTCTTCAGAGGAGGGGTTGGAGGAGGTAAAGTGAGAAATGAAGCCTATGGCAGTTCAAGCTAGTGTGTGTCGAGTGCGATTTCTGTAATTATTATTCAATTGTGACATGTCAATAGGTATACAGGTGTTGACCAAACTCGTGCAACATCACCCTCATTTTGAAAATCCATTTCAGCTTGCAACAGCATACTTATATATAGATGGTTATGAGTACAGTGCATTTATTCCTGACTTTATCTCCAACATCTACGTTCTTAGTTCATTTCCATGACCATTTGAATGTGCGCGACTTTGAGTGTCGCTATAAAATTTGCAGTAGTTCGAAAATTACAGCTCTGATTTAGAAAATATTTTGGGCAAAGTAGCATGGGTGTTCATTCTTTTTAATAGATGATTCGTGTCCTATGAGAGTTTCTATTAGGCTGAGCATACGTATTATAAATTTCTATTCTCTTTTCATTCAGTGCACAGTAAATAAGCAAATTATTGAAAATATTCTAGCTTAAATCAATTGCAAATGGAACATGGACGAGATGAAAGTGCAATACCCGTATAAAGTCTATGAGTCATTTTAATAAATAAATTACAGTTAGGTTTTCTACTGTTTTCTTACAACTGATGCATTTGCAAAAGTCGTTGAAATCGCGAAATTGTACAATTTAATGGCATGTGGCTAATATAAGCAGTGACACAAATGGATATTATATCAGATATGTTGCATCTGATGTGGGGCAATATCATATTCAATCCCGTTAATGAGGCTGGAAGAATGAAGCATTGAGAGAAACAAATGCGATGAAAATCAGGATGTTGCATGAGTTTGGTCAATACCTGTATACTCTGTACATACAAATATAACTTAGGTTGGAGAAAAAGAAAAACTGTTCTATGACAATAGTAGACTTTGTTTAAATAATTGTACTGTCGGCAAAGCGAGAACTGCATAGATTAGTGATCATCAATACCACAAAATGCTTTCGGCTAGCGGAAATCATCTTAGACCTTTAGAGAAAATAGAGCAATATCTGAAATCCACTTGAATTCGCTGTGACTGTACCGGAAAACAGCCTTTCAGGCCCACATTTATATAGTCTAGACTGTAAATTATCTGACTACATATTTTTTGTTTTCCGATATACTATATACTACCGTTATAATTCCCCAAGGCGGTGCTCGGTAGAGGGAAGTTGTGTATTGCAGATTACAGTTAGGATATCACTAGTTCAGCATATATATAACAGAAATCTCATTTGAAACATATCATTGCAGCTCCCGACAACACATTGGGTAATGAATGGAGCAGCCGGTAGTTATTCTTTGAGATACCGCAATTTGCCCTCAGTGGTCTGATTGTTAAAGGAAACTAACAACCGCATTATTTTACATACTAACCACAAATGTGAGTAGTATCTCACAACACTCCTTCCCTCAGCGAAAATGAACTGTGCATGTATCGAGCAGTGACGTCTCCTTCCCGAAAACTTGGACGAATATGTTTCCGGTCGAAAATATCAGTTGGTTTGTTGCACGATTTTTGACGATCTGATAAGGAGTTTGATTTGGGACGACTCCGTGGTGTGTGGCTTTTATCCTCGTACCGTCTATCGGGTTTATTTTAATGCGCACACCCGTCGTCACTCATCTCCCGAAACATGTTCATTGGAATCTTCTTCATCCTTATTCTACATGAAATGCGCCATCTAGGGAATAACTTCACTGATCCAGGGTCACCGACAGGGCCTCCAACATGGGGCTTGTATTCTGCTTCCGGGACTTTTAGAAGTGCACTTGGTTTCCGTTTCATCGGCATTTTTAACTTCCTCAACGTTTTGTTGTGCAGTCTGGAAAAAGTAGCTCGTTCGTCGTGTGCCAGGGGGTCCACGCCAACTCCGAACTGCGCCGTCCTGAATCTCTGCAACGCCTGCTAGCGGGGTGTCAAAGACCAGAAGATTTTATCTGATTATTCCCATTCCCTATACCCTACCTTTAGTCAGTGTCGTTCTTATCTATCCACTGTTTCCAGTTTATAAACTTATAAATGCATGCGCAGAGGCGCACAGGAGTTCTATTGTCCTGTATCTCGCCACATTTCTCACAATCCATGAACTCGTAGAAAATCTGCACAAAATGCTAATCTAAACCATTGTATGCCATTGGTTTTGTGATTTTGCTGTCCTTTTCATCTTTTAGCTGCTGTTCTATATGTACATGTATTCCATTTTTATCGTTGACACAGTGTGGTTATGTGGTTACTGAATACCCACCCCTCGGGATTTATAAAGTGATTCGTTAAATTGAAAAAGTTTGACTTATATTTTATGTGATTTACACCATCCAAGTGCACTGTGCTCGAAAAAGATCAACAGAAGTCTGTATTCACCTTTTGTGGTGATCAGCTAGAAGAAGTACAGAGCTTTGAGCAGCTTAGGAGCTTCATCACAGCTGAAGTTGGAATTGAAGAGGAAATCGCATCATAAATATCAAAAGCTAGAGCAGCCTGGGCTGACCTGCCTCACCCGTGGCACCACCATGACATCCGGTTGCCCCTTAAGGGAAAGGTGTGCATCACCGCGGTTCGTAGAATTCTTCTTTGCGAACGCATGAGCTAACCTGAACTGAGGACAGTAATTGACTTTCTGTATTCGACCGCCGATGCCTTCGAAGCATTACTCGTTTCTGGTGGGCACACTAAGTTAGTAAGGATGAGATTAACCTTCATGTGTTTCCATAGAAGAAAAAATCTCTCCAGAACACTTCCGATCGCCGGGACACATTTTGCATATGCTTGCGCATCGTTCACCGCTGCATCTTTTCTTTGCAATTACTGCGCAAGGCAGGAAGAAACATTAAGGTGGTCGGATTATGAACTGACGTTGAGGTTGAAAGCAGTCAACTTCGGTTCTGACTTCGGTTGGTACAGCCCGCCTTCCAGGTTAGATCCCAATGGATGATGATCATCATTGGTTCGATGAACTGGTTGATGTAGCTCAAAATATAAGACGGTAGCGCGAGAGCTGCACAATCTGTCTGCTGAAATCCCGTTCCCCTGAAACAGACAAAGAAAAACACGAAACATTCAGAATGTGTATTATAAATAAGGAAAAAAATTGTTGCTCTCGTTTTCTGGTTCTTCGTAACTGTTTATTGTTTACTTCATTTTCTTTCTATACCCCTAGGATCCGGTGTATCGAATTAGTCCCGATAAAAAAGGTTTCATTTATTGACGTCGCACCGACGCATTGACATTAATCGAGGCTCATAAAAAGAACAGCCTAGTTGTGAGGCTTATTGAGCTAAAAGTCACGTTATCCGTGTAAAGGGAAGAATGCAGCGCGTAAGTAGTAGTCAAAGTATATGTGGATGAGTAATCCCAATGGCGTTCAGTATCCTATCGGCATTACGTTGTCAAAATCTCTCAAAACCACGAGGCAGAAGCACGCTTCAGAAGTGGCAGTTACACTTTTGAAAGAATGTGCGGTGATTTGAGAATATGTACTTGGAATAAGTAGTATCCAATCGCGGCTCGTATTCTCCTTTGCATAGCTCCCTGGTTGGCATTATCTCGAAGATTTATACCACCGCAGTTTAGTACACTAACGGCATCAGGGATAATAAGCCTGGTTCAATTGTTGTCAACCATGGTTCTCATTGTAATGGCATATATTATAAATTTAGTAATCATACTGCTAGTATCGGTTTTGAAAAGTTCTTAAGGAGTGTCCTTGCCAGTGATATACATTATTATGTTGTTCTTAGATGTCGCATTGCTAATAATGTAATTAATATCCGTGGTGCTCGTGCTGTTGTTTTTGTTTGTGGTGGTGGTGTGAGCGTTCGTATGGCATATTTGGTTCTAATCAAGGTCGATGGGATTCGTACTGGTGATGAAACAAAGCCATATCGGAACAGTTTCTCAATTTTTCAGTTCACGCTTCATTTGCTTTGTGTGTTGACGGTATAAACAGGTTGTGTGTGCATGTGATGGATAGCACATCTTAAGCAAAAGAACCAACCACATTGATCAATTATTCGTTGAACTCGGGCAATTTTCATTTCAAGTGTTTACAAATTAAGTTAGTTTATTCAGTATTTGTCTTGTTTAACTGTTGTGATTTGCACTTTTGTTTATCTCAAAACGGTTATCACACAAAGTTAAAAGTAGTCTATCCTCACCAATCGGGCCCCAGTTACATCGTAAATCATGTTGGAATAAAGTATGATAATATCTGCCACAGAACTTTTATGTCTCTCATGATTCGCAACCGACCAATCATATTTTCTAATAGGCTTTCATCATTTGTCTGTGACTCACTTCATCGCCTATGCGGTACACTTACTCACTCAGGGTCACCACATTGCAGCTTATGATAAATAAGCACAGATAAGAGAACCTAAGTACCCGGATGATTCATACACGAAATTCCTCAGTGTTGATGACCTGCTCACGTGACCCAAGAACGCATAGAGTTTGAATTCAACTTCTCACACTGATGGATGATAAGCAATTGGCGTAAGTCATTCAAAGACCACATCCTATACACTATGCGCGTGGTCGGACTGACCTCAGGAGTCACAACGTCATGCCTAATTCTGCATAGATGAGTTAAGTTTCATTTTCAGTCGTGCAATGCAATTCTGGTTGTTTGAAAGATTTATTCTGAACCCGTTTTTTCAATGTCGTATGAATTCGGTGAATAAATGTGCTTAGCGAAACGTTTGTTTGACATATAATGAAGAGTGATGAAATGGGAACAAAAGTAATTCGTTTCCATGTAAGTAATTTCCAACAGCGTTTGCCAACTTTACAGTGGCTCCAGTCAAATGTGCGAACTCAGCCCATTCACAGCCCGAAGAGTGTGTGGGTGTGTGGTTGTGAGCGAATCGAGCGGATTGAGAACGTGGCATAGTTTGGCACTGTCTATATTTATCAAGTATTCTTTGGAATGCATAAAAGAAGCCTTTCTTGTGTCTATGTGTGTATACATGTGTGTGTGTGTGGTGGGAGGGGGTTATGGGTGTGCACGAGAGAAGCAGCATGTAATGTTATACAGAGAATAGGAGAAGCTGGTTACTTAAGGTCTGATGTGACTTTGTCTAATGCTCGATATAACGAGTTGCGAAATTCCGAAACCCAATAAAAGACAGTCGATGAAGCACTATCACAAATACTGATGAGGACTAAACGTTTTCTGGTATTTCTCAACAGCACGGAGTTTATTTATTCTGTACAGCTTGGTGATAAGGTGGATAATCACTGTTTCGGGGGGGGGGAGGTAATGGCTGTCTGAATTTAGTCTATTTTATCGTGTGCAGTCTGAGATGGACATCATCTTGTCCTATATTTCACGAGATGGGACTCAAATTTGTCCTAAATGAACAACCGTTGATTACTCTATCGACCGCTTTATACGATTCCATGATTTACATTTTGTATAATCCTTAAAGAACGATTCATTTGCGGCTTAGTACAATTATCAACATACATAGCACATGTGAGCAACAAGCTTGGGAAAATGTGCTCTATCATTACCGTGTATAGATAAGATAAAAAAAATGGTAATTAAATGGGTGGTATACTTGCCCACTCTCTCGGAGACACCGGTCTCGATCCTCAAATACACCGATGGACTCGCACTGTTGATAAAACCCAGCAAGGTCGAAATGACTGTGCGGAAGAAGGCCACGGAAGTAGTGGTTCATTTATCGAATGCAGTCATGGCAATTGAATAACATGCACAAAAACTATCGTTGGTTAGACAGGCATTAACCAATCGCTACTCGTGTTCCTCTCATCACAGGACTTATGTTTCATTTGTTTAGATTATTAGCCTTTAATTCATTGTCCCGAAACTGGTATTTAGAAGCACTGGATCATCGCAAATTTGTTTGAGCTGGACCCTATATACAAAGCTACCAACAGGGATTAATGTGGTTGGGTGGGGGTAGCCCGGTGGTAAAAATCACCAAATTATCACCACCACGGCCTAACTTTTCACATTATATATTATATGACTGTTAAAACAGAACTCGTCAACCCACGCACAGATCTGCGTCACACAGCAAGCACGCTCGCGACGCCCAAAGCAAGTTGATGTGAACTGAATGAGTAGGACGAATAAGACAGCTGTCGTCCGATCGACCAATTGGGGTGTCAAAGACGTGATCTGATTAGTACATCATTCTCGTACGCCCATCGTACCCCATTATATTTACGGATCGGAATATGATCATACAATAAACTGAAAGTTGTTTTCCAGTCGTGTTCTCCCTCCCATATTACTGCTGGGGGCTAAGGGAGAGGCTCTTGTGTCGGTAATAGGTCTTTGCAGAACATAACAATTACAACTCTTTCATTGGCCATCTCCCCCTTCCTAAAAACTGATTAATTGTCTGTAGAAACCAGAGTGAAGAAAATCCCTCACCTCGGTTCGAGGCGTGACCACTGCTGTTTCCCCTCCCAATTACCCCTTTTCGACCCTGTGTGAACACGTTCTCTTTAGTCACTCCTGATTTGACCTTGATCACAGCTTGATCCCCCATGTTAGTCATTATCTATGGTTGCTTGATGTCGGATTCTCGTGTCCAATGACCTTGTGTGTCTACCTATCGATCCCACCCGTGTCATTGTTTTGTGCACTAACGTGGCCTTGGCGTGTCATTGCCCCGATCCATAACTGCCCCAGTCCCTCGCTGTATGCCCCGTCATTGGCCCTGTGGCCTCATTCGTTGTCTTGCTCTTAGCGAGTGCGTACATGACTTNTTTCACGTTTGGTGAGCAGAATTTCTCCCCGTGGCAAACAGATCATTGTCGATCTGTTTGAATTTATCTTGACTGTTCACGTTAAGTGAACAGAATCCCTTGCTCGATCTAACAGGTATTTATGTTCCCTCTTTGTATATTTATTTCCTGGTCTTTATATCAGGTCTCTACCCATCTGTTTGAACTCACCCTTTTGGCTGTATAACGATGGAGTCGCATTGTTGAGGTGTGTTGTGCTTTGACTCGCCTAATGAAATAAACAGTACCGTACGCATTGCGGATCAACATCGTTCTGACTTCGGGGTTCGCATTTCGCTACGCGTTGCTCAACGGTCTCATCGACGCTATACAGAACGACCGTGGAATAGTCGAATACACTCGAGCTACGGTCGAGCCACAACAAGTCGTTTTCGAAACTACATTGTCCATTCAATAAAAGAAGGTACAAAAATGATACCAATGAGCCAAAGAACGATTCGAATCACCGACTGGTCAAGTTTCTCTTCTTGCCAGCTTCTTCAAGTGAAATGCAGAGATGCAATGAACTCCATTAATTCCTCACGTCGAATTCACGACCTGAAATGAATATAACTAAACGAACAAATAAGAATGACTGAAGTTCGGGATGCGGATATTGGTGTTGTTGAGTTCTCCGAGCTGGAAATATTGTCCGTAGACAATTCATAGCTATGCTGGGCAACATCATCAGCGTGATTACAGGTGTTGTGAGATACTACTCACTTGTGAGTAGTCGGTAACTTGCAGTGACTAAAAATAGAACAAGACCATCAAGGACCAAGCTATATATTTGGGAAGAATAAACACTGCCTGCTCTACCCATTGCCTCATGTGTCGCGATGTGCTGCGAAGGCATGTTTCTGATGAGCTTTTCGTGTTATGCATGCAAAATTAGTGACGTTCAATCTGTATGCCGCAATGAAGAATTCTCCTCGACCAGCACCGCCTTTTCGGAATATAACAATTGGTGCCGTCGCCAGGATCAGGATGAAGGTTCCGTGGCCAGCAGCGTTCGTAGATGGGGATGTGCAGATGTTCCTGGAGAAGTTCGAGGATGTGGCGGAGTTGGCCGGAATACGGACGGATCGCGGTAAGTTGACGGCCCTCCGAGCGCTCCTCAAAGGTCGTGCGCGGGCAGTGTTGGACGCGGCACGAAGGGGCCCGGAGAAAATGGAGTGGGCCACCGCGAAGGACGCCCTGATCGCGGGCTTTGACACCCCGGCCGACCGCCAGGAGGCACTCCGTTGCTTCAAGACGGCGCAGC
>UZAN01051751.1:0-18513 GCA_900618425.1 Echinostoma caproni | reverse complement strand
GTTCTAAGAAAAAACGGCAAACGTTTGCTAAAAATCCACGCGATTCATCGTAGTCGTGTACACGCCCCAATACCAGCACCACGCCCAATTCATCAGTCTCACTTTAGAAACATCAGAATCTATGCAATCTCCTGACCATCACACTGCGTCACTCGGACAGAAAAAGGTTTTGTTAAAATGAGTAATTTTTCGTATACAATTTGTAGCAAACGTTTGCCGTTTTTTCTTAGAACAGTTGATTGTATAGGTTTGAAAATCCTTGGAAACTTTAAAGTGGCGAATGAAGCACAGGTAATCAAACACGTGTCAGGTTTCATCATCAGATCAACTTTGTTCCAGATTCTATTGGCAAGAACTACCAACCTTGAACTGCGGCACAATTGTACTCGGTTGCCCTTGTGCAGCTATATGTTTTGTTGATTACTTAGAAAGAACTTGATAGACGAGTCAAAAGACTAGGGGCCTTATCAAGGTTAGAAAATATGCGACACAAATCAAGTAAATCTGGTTATATCAAAGTGAGTTGATGCAATCAAGTCTGTGCTTGCATTTAACCATGTAGTTCGGTGCTCTAATTATTGATTAAACTGGTCACACGGTCAGCAGCCAGCAAGCTTGGTGTGCCCTGGTTGACCAATTTTTCTATTGACGGTTTTGATTACTGAAGCCCAGTCTCCGTCGGACCAACCCCTAACTACCAAGAAAAACACAAAATGCCAAAGAAGCCTATCCAGTGATTCGCGTATCATTTGCCCCAGTGATCGGAATCCGTGGATGTCAAATGCTTGGGTTACTGGAAGTCCAAAGATCAGTTGGTAATCTGGATATTCATTTCCTGTAAACACCAATGGTCAAACAATTGAACAAGAACTGGCCTAAGATATACACTCATCTTCTTGAAAAAGGAACGGTGCCGAAATTGCACAAGGCACAAAGAAAAAAGGGGTGTAACGTCTGTAAGAATAGGAAATGTGTTGGGGTACTGAAACGCGAGCTTTTATCATTGTTTTTCAACGCAGAGAATTGTGATATTGGGGTTTATTTTTTGGGTTATTGGTTAGTGCAGAGGGAAGTTGCGGACATTTTTAATTAGCGTCTATGGTATTCACCACCTTCGGTCCTCAATATAAAAAAATCAAATTCTACTATGATACGCCAAACAATGTATGGACCTTCATATTAAACATGCCATGTTTATAAAATTAGATCGAACAAGTGACAACCGTCTGCCACTTTTTCTTTACCTGGCCGAGGTTCAGAAGCTTCTGTAAAATCCCGATACTGATAGCCGTATTCTGCCAACTATGGGGCATTTTCCTTTCACCTCACCAGAAAATTAGGATCTTTCGCGAATTTTTTATACATAAGTTGACAGTTAATTCTCCATACTTGTCGCACGCCTCTGTTTGCATTTCGTATAGACCAGGTTAAATAAAGTATTCCCCGAAAGGTGAACTTAATTACATCAGCAATCTCCAGCTTCTTTACATCACTTCAGTTCCGTATAAATGTTTGACGTGAAAGTCGAAAGTAAAAGGAGAAACCTCGGATTGAACGTATGTATATTATGGGCAACTAATGAATAAATATCTCCATGATAGGCTGCCATTAGTTTACCGTTTCTTCATTCTCGACGAAGTCTAGCCCAAGGAGGAAGGATATTAAGTTTCGGTTTTTCCAGCTATTAACCATGCACGTTCGTACGCCGGTTTTAGTTGATGTCTTTTTGCCACCAAGTTACATGAGGCAATAGTAGAAAAACAAGGAAGTTGATAGTAGAGTCGAACAGAAAATGGAGAACTTCAAAGTGACTAAGGCTGCAGAAAAATGTAGAAGATGCACGAACAACACTGTTTACGACACTCAGTCATATCACTCAGTGTCTCTAATCCCCGGTTACGATCATCCCGAGGTACCCGGCCAGTGAGTCTAAAGGGAACTTTGTGACCGAGTTTCCTTATTAGGGTTTTCATACCCTCTGGCCAGATCTGAGCTTGAACACCATTGACTTCTTCCACCCACTAAATGCCTCGGCAAGCATTGCTCACCGTGACAACTTGTCTGTTAAATGCGTAATGTATGCCTCAAACAACTTAATCTGTGAAGGTCGACCAGTTGCCCCATTTTACGCCCGCGGTTACTTAAATTGATGTACCTCAGTATTGCTCCTCCGGTTGCCCCACCAGATTTGTGCAATGGTGCGTAGATAGCGGTGATCAAACACCGACAGTCTATCTTTATCCTGTTTTCTTAATGGTCAAGTCTCTGCACCGTATAGCAGGACTGGCTGAACTACTGAAGCATATACTCGACCCTTCACAGACAGCCGGATGCCGTAGTGGCTTCACAGATGGCTCAAGTTGGTAAATGCTAATCGGGCCTTCTGCGTGCTGGCTGAAATTCCATCTCTGAAAAGTTCACCAGGCGAGATATAAGTATCCCAATAACAAAACATAAACGCCTTGATTGACAACCCAAAATAAGGAAATATTCTCAACCATCGCTAGTTAGTTGCAGGATCTCATTTATATCGTAGGTTGAAAGATACTCCGTTAGATGAACAATATATTGTGCTTATCTTAAACATGACCCCTTATCGTTTTCTTCCAAACTGTGAGTCTTCCGTCAGTGTACCCCGATCCTCATCAGGATTAGTACAAGGGTTATTATCAAAACATTATTGCGTGCTAAAACCTGGCTCTCCGTGAGACCGTGTGAGAACGGCATCACGTTTTAGGTCCCAAGATCCTGTTTTATTTTCAAGCAAGTTGCAAGCAAGTTGATTTGATGATCCGAATGCAAAAGCCCTTGGCCCTCCCTCCCCAGCAGACACCAAGTTCATTATTCGATCTATTTGCTTCGCGATCCCAGACATAAGTGCCCAATCACTACTTTCACTTTAGCATCACACCAGCTGTTTTAACTGGGCTAATCTTCAAATGCTGAAGCCGGCGGACGCAACATAGCATACTTTGAATGAATCCTTTTCAGTTACCCTGTGGGCATATTATACAACGATAAGTTAAATCTGAACGAATCAACTAAGTTGCCCCGGAGACACAAGAATGGTTCCGAGGTTTCTGTTCACCAAGAAAGACACCGCGATCGCTTTTTGTGTCCAGTTTTCTTTTAGAATTTACATCGTTTAACCCTAAATAACCTAGGTAAGTTCACTAATGACTAGCTAGTCACAAAGAAGTCTTCTAAATACCTCTTTCCACACACACACACACACACACACACACACACACAGATCTTTGCTACCTGAGGGTATGCATATGAGATATCAGTTGCAGGAAAACCGTAGCGTCCCATTGTTTGGAACATTCAATAGTTCGCAACCATGGTTACTAATAATAATAATGAGATCTTTAATCAAATCTTTTGTTCTTCAGTGCTCCAAGATTGACCTGAGGTTGTTGTGCACAACGCAAGTACTTGATGCGATGAATAGGCACAGAGTATGCACTTAGTCGAAAAACAAGCGTCTTCAAACACAAATAATATTGATTTATTTGCATCATACTGCGAAAGAATTTGCAATTGAATGATGGATGTAAAACAATTTTCGGTTAAACCAAGTTGAGAAGTACTTTATACACGCAGAGGGTGAATTTACAAACTTGCACAGTAGATACATATAAATGGCGACTGAAAACAGAATTAGATTCAGTACTGCAAAACCGGACGAAACTTCCAACTCAGTAGTATATCCTTTACGTGAGTGAAAAATGTCGCAAGATTTACCAAGAGACCAGTTTCAGTTTCAGTTTTTACAACCGTTAACCGTGCATCTTAGTGCACCGGTTTTGGTTGCTGTCTTTTGGCCGCCCATTTGGATAGAAGAGAAGGATGGAGATTAGAATGCTGAAAGCCAATTTAAGTGGAAGATAGAGAATTCATATAGACTGATGTTAAGAGAATAATGAGTAGATGCATGAGAGCCTCTGTTTGTGACACCCAGCCATATCGCTATGTCTCTAACCATCGGTGACTATGGTCTTAAGGTTCCCAGCAAGGGAGCCAAAATGGGACCTATATGACCCAGACATCCGATTAGGGTTTCCATACCCTCATGCCACGTTTTAGCTTGATCACCCTTGGCCTTTCTCCAACTGCTACCTGCCTCGGCAAACATCAGGCGCCGTGGCAACCTATCTGGTGGCATGCGTAACACGTCACAAACAACGTAATCTATGTAGGTCGACTACCTGCTGCCGTGGACGACCGCGACTATGGAGAGACCCGCCAGGTATGGAATAACAGTGCTTCTTTATGGGAATGTACGTACAAAAAGGAGCTAATTAGAGGATTTGACACCGCTTTTGTGATTTCGAAATGCAGACAACGATCCCGGTCAGGTGTTATCTAGCTGACAAACTTATTACAAGCGTTGAAATGTTTGGAAACAAAACAAACTCAACCGAACACGTTCTATCAATTCCACCGTATCGTGACAAAAGTTTAAGGGTTCTGAAGAACAATTTTCCTCATAAACCATGGAAAAGTATCGGGAAGCAATATAACCACTGTAAAAGGATGCAGATAATCACTTTGCGGTTCGGGTTGTAAAGAGACTATTGCTTTAAATTTTCCCACACTCAGCATCACTAGGAACAAGAACGTTCTAATTTCACAGAACCTGTTCAACTCAGATCAATAATCCTGGGAAAATCAGAAAGTAAACATTGCAAAGTTTCTGAAAACATAAAAAGCGAATACCCAGACATTTCGACCAGAATAATTGTCTCCAGATCTTGAGACAAGTTTTTTTTCAAAATAAACAAAGGGATGAAATATAAATTGCTGCTCCCGGAAACCAGCCATATGAAGAAGTAATACAAAGACCCAATGAAAGACGATTGATTTGAAAGCGCAGAGAACAAATAAACGCCTATATTGGCGGATAAGATCAAGTGATACCGATTCCAATTTATAAACCTCGATATCAGATATTTCGTTCGATTTGCATATGTTTCCTTACTTTCAGCGTTCCACAAAACAAGCATGTGCCAAGTGTAACCGTAAACCGGCCATTTTGAACTGAATATCAGTCATTTGCATTTCTCCTTTGTTCTGTTTTGTTCATGCTTACTCTTTTTCTGCGCTACGTGAATTATTGCTATAGTTCTTTGAAAAACCACAATTATACCTCTCCTTGTGGAACTCATTTAAGATCTTTCGAGGTTTCGTGATTGTTCATGTCAGCATTTCCCGTAATTAATACACAGTCTTGGCGACTGATCATGGATATTCGTGTATAAAAGACTCTTCTGGGTTGCATGATGAAAATGAGGGGTAAAGTCTTTATTTGCGCTTGAGGAAAAGCAGAGTGAATTATATGGACGAACTGAGGAAATGAATGTTTCTACATCCTCGTTTCTTGGAAAACAAAATTTCTGCACGCAATGCAGTGCTTCACATCACTGACTCGGTTAAGATGGCTGAATTCAATGAATTAGATCAAAATGGAGTAGGATCATACTCGAATTCTCTTCATATTTGCCACATTACCGACTCACCTATGGGTCGGTTAACCTCATTCAAATACTTGGGTGCCATTCTCAACCATTCTCTTTTTTTATCTGAGCACAATAAAAATGTATTTGGAAGACTCACAAGGTTCTCTTTTCTGCCCTGCGCGTAAGTCGTTTATTCATTCATTCTCATACGCTAAAACGGTTGGTACATGTCTGTATTTTACCACACTGACTCCGTGTCTCCCTAGTGATTTTTTCTGGTTTGTTACAAAAGGAAATGTGTGTGCTATCCAACTCTCTCAGACATTTATCCGTGTTTTGGTTTATCCAAAACTCCTATGATCCATCACATTGTCTCCCAGCACACCAAAGCTTTTGATACAAAATACACTTTGACTGCTACCACTCTCTTAACTCCGCGTCATCTGGGTGTATCCTAACTTCCTTTACTTGCTCCACCTACAGACACAAGCACAAAAGCGTACTACTCTTATATCGTTCTTCATCAGTTTTTTTCCATAAGTTTTTCCACACTTTTGTATCCGTTTAGATACAATAGTGTTATTGAAGCATCTAAAGTGCCATAATTGATAGAAAAAATACGGAATATATATATATCACATGCTAAAGAATTTAATTGGCATTCCTTTGACTTTCGGTGAAATACACATTGAATGAGGGGGGAAAACTTTTCATAAAGATTGAAGTGGGATGTGACATGCCCAACAACAGTGCGAACGGTGAGAACTGAAAACGAATAGGTGACTAAGCAAGGAATAATAGGGTCCATCTACTGTAAAACAACGCAAAATGATGTGTGTAGGGTCGGTAATTTTTCGTTCAAAATTGTCCAGTGATATCAGCGTGACTTGACTGATGTCTGACAGACCTCGGCGAAAAAACCCTTAGGTGATCACATCGTTTCTGGACTTTTCCCCTTATAAGAAACCGAGATTTCATACGGGGTAATTGGGAAGTGTTGAAAAACCCACCATTAATTTTACTGTTGCCTGTCTGACGTTCCTCTTGATCAATTTTTCAGACAGTCCTGTGCACCCGACACTACACTATTTTTACATCTAAAGGGTTTAAGTAGGGAATGGATGACACAATCCAGCCAGTCAATCGTTGTGTGAAAAAAGTGTATGGGAAATGAATATGTTTATCTTTTCTGTCTAGCTACAACGTCAATCGGGACCGATATTGCCGAATTCCCAATATTTACGACCTACCAAAATGAAAAGACAACACACTAGACGATATAGTCTGATTCAGCAACTATATAAAATCGCTTCACTCTTAACCCGATGGTTTGCGTTGCAACTCCCTATGGTTCACTTTATAAGCAAATCCCAGCTTTGTATTCAAAACCAAGACCAAACATTGTTGAAGTTCAATCAAATATAAAACCCATAGGGAATCAACTTAAATGACCGAACGATTAATGGTGAAACTGAGGGTTTATGGACAAAGTGTTCTATAGTCATTCACCGAAACGACTTCATAAAATAGGTGCAGGTTGATCTCAACATCGGAAATCAGATAGATAGCAAGGGGTGATCATCTTCATCAGCAGATGCGTTGTGAATCGTCACTGAGATGCATTTTGGTCCCATAGCTTAAGTACCCATGATACACATGGAAACGGAACCGAAAACGAGCCGAACAAGAAACCATATTAATTCTAAACAATTGCTCTACGTAACATGGGAGGCTAGGAGACTTTGACTGATTTGCCACAGTAACTTGGATCGGAAGAAGGACTGAGCAAAATATACAAAAAGGTGATTTTAGCGTGAATTATGTTTTAAAAGTTCTCTCCTCAATAAAATCAACTAAAAAATAGGTAAAATGGCGGCACATAAGCTGCAATCAGTAGTACAACAAGGCGCAACGCACGTTTGATCTTAATATTGCTGAATGGGTTATCCGAGCACCCTCCTGCCAGGCTACAAAAAAGAGATTAAAGCTCAAACAGGTACAGACCTCATTTATTTTTTTTATTCGTCAAGGAAATCGCTCAAGTTTAATCATTTTAATGTTTGTTCTTAGATTCTGGCAAAAATCCATAGTTTGGTTATTTTTAGTGTGTATTGATGTGTGCAGCAATGGCACTTTTCCTAAATTCACCTTCACTGTTGAGTTGACTTATCAGTCTACCTTGAGAGACCGAGTATTACGCCAAACTTTAAGACTACCAGATCGAAGCTGCTTCCTTCAATATGTAGTGTTATCATCTTATCCCTTTCCAGGTCAACAATGAAGTATATATATAAATATTTCATAAAGATATACACCAGTATGATCGTAGTGTGCAAAACCCTAAATAGATGGGTAAAGGTGCAGCTCATTTCTGAAATGTCATCAGCTTATTCATGCGCTCTCACTGTGATTACAAGTGAATTATCTCACCATGGCCTGTCACCGTTAGAAGAAAGTTGTTCCTCCACGTATATAAATATTTAAATACAACTTTCGACAACACGAACAGGCGTTTGTCCTCTGACTTATTCGTTATGAAAATGTATTGCGTAGACACTTAGTCAATCTTACTACCTTTTCTTATCTGATTACGGAAATCACAACAATACGGATGCGTTTTACGAGTTGATAAAGTAAGCTCGTGTTACACATTTATCCATTACAGCTCAGACCCACTATCAACAATTGTCACATACCATACCAACTTTCCAAAAATTTCCAAAACGCCAGTACAGCCGGCTTGTGTGGTGGTGTTATTGATGGTGATCGTCATCGTGGCGGTTGTGGTTCTGATCATTATCATACCAACCCTCATGTCTTCAGTTCCAACCTTGCCACCAGGGTTCCAGTTTTCTATGCTATCCTAGTTACTGTCTGATTAGCTGCAACTTTCACCTCTGCGAAGGTCCATGAAATAGTTGTATTCAATGAGAGGACTTCAAAAGAATCTTATAACAAATTACATTCTCTTTTCCCATCTGGCTTTCACCATACAGTTCTTTAACCATAACCCATGACAGTTTAGCCTCGATTCACGAATTTTAGTCATACCTGCGAAATCAATCCAGAACATGAAGTATCCGAATATCCTGCTGTAAGTGAATGTAGAAAATCATTATTGCTTGATGTTGCAAAGCTCGGGGAAAAAGGGAGAATCATGTGGCTATCGTATGCTGCACAACTGAACATCGTAACGCCACCAAACGCTTCACTGAAAATTGATTGGAGGACGGTTGAACGATGTCCCTTTGATAGTGAATTATTCGTATTGCAGTTGTGTTTGCGGTAAACCAGATTTTTATATGCGGAAATTCAAACGAATTAAACTAATAACGAAGTTTACTATCTTAAGTTTACTGAACGCCTTTTACAGGGGTTTGAAAAAGAGTTTTATGGAGGGGGAAAGTGAATTTTATTGTTGGAATGCAATTTTGCACTCAAAGCCCTTTTCTTATAGAGCATGGTGTCAGAGATAAAAATTGCTGAAACACATGGTTCCATAGCATCCCCGCGAAACAGTGCGATAGCAGCTCATTAAAAATATTCCGTGGTCTGACACTCAAACTTAAGAAAATCTGCGTCAGATGAACATGCTGTTATGCTCTGCTTCATTCCAGTTCTTCGCTAAACGGTAAACTTATAATTGCTTTGCAGCTCAATTTACAGTGTCTAAAGCTGCGGCAAACCCCTATAATGCGGTTATTCTTGTAAATGTTCAATCTCGGTATTGCATTAACAGATTACTGTAACCAATCGATATATTCTTTGCGTTTGTCTTTGACCGTTTTCCAGTTTCGCTCCGTAGGCTGGGTGGACAACTTCTTGACTGAATATTGATTCCTATTCAGTAATCGATCAATGGTGGTCACGATGATTAATGGTCCCAGGGAGTCCCTAGCTATTCTCTGCTTTGACCGCTTCAATATGTTCCTTGGATTTTTGGCAGCAACGCCAAACAGCTTTGTCCGTACACTCATTATTAAACTTCGTCTTGTAAGGTCCTGATTTGTTACTTATTTCCTGATCTGTTGTGACAGTTGCAAATCGAAAAAACTGTGATGTCAGTACGAGAGAAACGCGCCAATACCGTAAGTAAAATCCTAAACGCAAACATACATCGCATGTTTTTTACATTTAGAAGCCCTGAAAGAAATCACGAAGCGATATAATAAAAAAAGCTTACCGTTCTTTTGCTCTGCCTAAAGAAGCGGATGCATTGACAGTTAACAGATAATGAACATACAATGACCCCTCCTCTGTTATTGTCATCAGTTTTGTTCATATTACAATAAATGCGTAGCATGCGCTAGCCACATCTCTTTTTTCACCAAGTTTTGCAACATTAAACTTTGAAAAAAGTACGAATTTTCCTCATTTGTTTACCTCACAGTATTTGTTTATTTTAAGTTCTGAACTGATTACGGTGGTAGGAATAAAATTCATAAGTTGAGGCCAAACTACCATGAGTCATGGTTAAGGAACTGATGGTTTGTCTGAAGAATTATAAGTCAAGACTAAAGAACTGTGGGTTGAGGATAACGAATTACGGGTTCCGGCTAAAGGTGAATGAGTGAAGGCGTGGTAGTTATTTGGTTCAATGAGCTTTCTTTGTTCTTAGTTACACCACATAGTAAAAATACAAAATAAGCAGTATTATGCCTAACTGAGCTGGCCTGCTTTTTCAGTTTCATCTACTGATTGTTGTAAAACTCGTTAGGCAGAGTGTACTTTGGTTGACCACTTCTCTGCTTTCCACCAAACTCGTTGATCACAGCTCCTATGAACATTGGGAACACATTTGTGCGTCTAAATTATTAACTTTCCTGATTATTCTATTGCGTCTTCCCCTCCTCAACTGCAACACGATACGCAATAGTGTTTCTACAGTCCCATCCCCCCACCACCACCATTACAACTCCGGAATGCTCCAAGCTGCACTTTTCTAAGATCTCTTTGCTGCCTGCATCACTCACTTTTCTCGGGGGGATTTTGCCTACTCAGGTTTTAAAGTATGCATATCATGTCCTTTTTGTACCAGGCTGTATGCAATATTGGTGATCTAACTCCATTTTGGAGGACGTGTGAAAGATTAGGACTTTTCTTCTCAGTCCGGACTCACAATAAATCCACCTCAACCTGGAAAGTGTAACTAGACCATTTTATCCGAGTGGGCAACCAAAATGGAGTAATCAAAACCATCACTCAAAAATAGTACGATTATTGGTGTTTTAGACTGAAAACTGAAACTAATTTCACAATCACCAGTTCGAAAGNGACAATGTGACCATTAATAGCAACTCTTTCTATCACTGACCGTATCAGCTACCTAAGAAATAATATGATCACTAACCTCCGACGGAATTCGCACATGCGGTTTTGCACCGGCAAAATAAGGCGACTATTCTATTTGTGGTCTCAGTCAACTTCATCACCCACGGCCACGGCTCGCTGCTGATAAAAGTCCTCATTTCCACTCGATTCTACTTGATTGTACTTTTACAATAATTCCAAACGTTTACAACAGTTCAAAATTCTATGCTAATTATCCAAGTTTCTCCTAATACCACCATGCAAATGTAGCAGTTAAGCATTGTGATGAAAATAGTTATTCTTGCACCGAATTTGACCCCCAAATTACTTCTGGACAACACCCGTTCGTTTCAAACTAAAGCGTAGTCCTGCCACTTCCACAAAAGAATACATTCCAGGTGCCCATAAATTATCACTCACATTCATGTTATTATGAACTTCTGTTTCATATTTGGCGCGTACAATAATCTCCCAGTGAGAAAGTGGATGATACAGGATGATACACTCTAATCTCGGTGTACAAGTCGGGTTTCCACGTATGGTGAACCATTGATTTTCATTGCTTCACCCTCTCGCTACACATTAAAACACATTGTGAATAGGTTCCATGTGGCGGCTTGAGTGATCGTTTTTCACTGCGATGTAATTAAGTGCTTACGGAAAGTTAGAAAAATACAAATATATATAGGTAACCAAATTATTTCTTCAGAATTCATTTCATTTCATGAAACCCAGTCAAAGTTGAAAGAATACACCTTCCACTACTAAGAATGCGTTCAATGATTTCCAGTACACCGACTGTAGTAGCATGAAAAACCGAATTCACAATACCCCGAAATAGTCTTCGGATGCCCAACGAAACTTCATCCGTTCTAATTTGGAAAATATCTAGTTCACAGATCTCATATATATATATATATATATGGGATCTTGAAAAGGTATGAAATCTATGAATCGCTGGACCCTTCTTTATCTTATTTTTCACGAAGAAAACACCCGAGTATCAATCTATGACCATTTGTCATAACTGAATCAATATACTTAAGATAACATATAACATTTGACAAAAGAGGTTTACATATTCATTCACTCAGTGGTAGCTATCAATATTCATTATGAAGACAGTCCATACATCAATTGAATAAAGAGTTCTGTGGCCATGATTTTGACTTCAGAATATCTGAGGGGATCATTCTCCACACCGTGAGAAGAATCAACATCTCAAACAGGATTGAGAATCGTGAACAGAAGTTTCAGTTATTCATCTTTTTTTACTGTGTGGCTCACTAATGTATCTGTGTTTAGTGTAAATTACCGTGACAATTGTACCTAGATCACGACCTCCTGATGTCCTTGGAAAACTTAATTCTCCGTCAGTTATAATACTATTTCATGTGTTTTGATTTCCTCCTTAGTTCTAGCTCTTTATTTGAACTATAACTAGGCAGATTTCTACAATCTCTACGAGTCCTGGTACAATTACGAGACATTGTGATTGGTGTCGAAGTCATTTCGAACAAAATGAATACTTTTGACTTTGAGGGTCTAACCAGTCACGCCCGAACAACAGTAATCGAAGACTAACTTGAATGATTGCGATTTGGCGTTACACGCAAATGTGGTGATGGAGAATGTAAAACTGTCAATTACTTATCGATCGTCGGAAGTTATGTATATCCTTTAGTGAATAACTGTGCATTGCCAGACACCAATCATTTTTCATATCATTCAGTGTTGAAAATTTTGCAACTGACCATTTTCGAAGTAGCTTAACAAGTCCACGTGCGTTCACCCACACACTATGCAAGCCAGCTCATACGTGAATTCATCTTGGGACTGAAAATCCATTCATCGAAGTGTAATTCTAGCGGCCGACTGCAAATCCAGTTCTTTTATAAGCCTTTGTCGGATGTCAGTTATTCCGAAGTAAAAGTTTCTCCTACTGCACCAGTGCATGTTTCAGTCCGCGAAAGGAGATCGCGAACAACACCTAGATTATCACACCCTTCTTTGTGAGGTATCCAGCGTTTTATTCACTGACAGTAATAAAAATTAGTCATTATCTCTATAAAAGATATTTTCCAAAAGTAGTTAAAACCTCCACAATGCATCAGTTGCACAGCTCTCAGTGATTACCGGGTTCAACGCTAGAATGAGTTAAAGTCCGATGATGAAGCAAATCCCCCCGGAGGACTCTTGCGCGCTTGGCAACAACAGTGCCATAATTATGATGAGCTCAGCCATACACAGTTTGTTTGCGAAAGCAAAACATCATGTCTCACGGAATGTTCCGCTAATAAAATTTGTTTAATTTTATCGCTTAGCATGTAGTGTCAGATTTTAGCTGGTTAGTACGCATCCTTCCTGTCGTATTACCGTGATTTTCTCAGGCACGATGTCAGCCGCCATACAATAATCCTAGATATCGTCAGTGTTCATTTACTTATTTATAACAACTGTTTTCTTGATGTTCACCTGCCCCTTTGCTCACCACATTTCAGAAGTATTTGATTTTGTAAGAATACTGTTCAAGCATGACCATGTTTCGTTTTAAATGAGCCTTTCCTTTCAGGTGAACGATCATCAATATTTCATTGGCCACTCTCTTCATTGATACCAACTAAATAATTATATGATTGTTTTAGGTTATATGAATCAATCGCATTTATTATTTTCCTTCGTGTCCCGCTTCCAACAATCTTGTCTTTATCATAGAACACTTCAATCTCAAAAAACAAACCGTTTTACCAAGGTGGCAACGGTAAAGTTGGAAATAACTAGTCTCCCATGTTTCTGAAACGTAGTCTGATTACTCTTGCATTCCTTGAGTCGGTAAAGAGGTAATACTAGACTACCAACAACGGATTGTTGATACCATTGATTTGGATCACATCGATTGCCACTCTGTTGAAATGTGATCGAAAAACTCCTGGAACATCTAAAGATTATCCTGCCACTCTGAAGATAACTTTTAAACAGTCTAGTTGTTCTGTACCTGAACGAAAAACTTCAGAAGGTTCAACGGTTCAAGGTTTTCTCTAGTTTCTACTTGAAAGAGTCATTTTTCACTTTCCTCTTCGTGAAAATCCTTGCCAAGTAACTGCCAGTGATAAAACCTCTGGTTTCTACTGTCACAACTATCTACTGTTTGGATTTAATATCTATCCCGCCATTTTTCAGACTGCAATCAATTTTATCATTTCTAGTTTGCAAGTCGAACTTGCGCATCATAACGATGTCAGCGTCTATGTTCCTATCAACAGCTTCTAAAGTGAATGTTTGTGCGCTAGGCTTGAACGATTTATCTGCGAAACGTTTCTATTAACTTTCCAGTTTGTAACAAATAAATTTTCTTGTTTTGGTTATGTGGTCAATAAGTGTGTGGATTTCGTCCTGATTGTGATCGACATTCTTCAATATCCCATGCTCCATCGCTTCAGTCATTCAAACTAGATTCTCCTTATTAGTTCTTCATTGCAATATTCTGGGTTTATTCCTAACTTTCCTACTCAATCTGTCTGTTTGTCTTACTTACATACACAACCAACATTCTTGTAAATTTCGGTTCATGAACTTGCTTTAAGGAAGTTAAGGAAGTTTTATCAACCAATCCCATACTACTTACTTTATCCTAAAGAAAATTCAGCACGGTCATCACAGAGCGTCGCCTGTTGAAATTGGAGTTATGTTATAGTGTCCATTTATTCCGTGCCTGGTATTTCACATCGAAGGGGGGGGAGGTTATTCATAAACGTAATGTCAGCACTTTGCTGTTTGTTGCACTGTAAAGCGTATGCACACGTATTTCCCCAGTACTCCCTTCCCTATTGGGATGAACTATGGGAACTTTCACCCCACCCCACCCCGCAAACCGCGTTGTTAAATCAAGTCGCAGTTATGATACAGTAATCGAATGTTGTGTTGCTTTTTATCAGTTTAGTACATCCACCGTTGAAGAGCACAGTCTCTGCACACTTGGTATATCTTTCATGTTGTGCAATTCCGGATGTGGCTCCAAAGCATGACTCTCAGCTCACTGAACTACCTCCCATCAGGTGATCTGATTTGGTCATCCAGACCAAGAAGGACTACCACCTCATCACCTTCTGTGTCCGTAGACAACTGTTAAGCGTGGGTTTTGGGAATTTTTTCCATGGTTAGAAGAAATTTCTGCAATCTACTACGGTCGCAATACTGTGCCTCCTACTTACATTCAGATCATTTTAGCATTTCCATTTACCTTACATGTTATTGACCTAAATTATATCAAAAACCTTTACTGATTTTGTACACAAAGTTAATGCACAAATTTTGCAATGGAATCTGGTACGAATACTTTCTGAGTTATATCTGTCAACATATGCTGACTTGTGTGATCCATTCCTTGATAAATATGACAAGCCAAGGACCATCAGTTCCTCGTTACGTTGACCAGGAGTGTAGTTCACTATATCTCCAGGAGCAGACTTTACCATTCGAGCTTTTAAGACGTTCAGTAGAAAACATGTTCCGTGCATAATATAGATCAATCCGTGGTGGAAGTCGAGCAGTAAGGTCACCAGACGATCGCTCCAGAGGACATATTTAAATTCCACCACTACTATCTGTCTTTTCCGCTCCTTGTGTTATATGACAGACCTCTGACTGTCTTTTTCTTCCTTCCTCAATATTATATCACCATTTTTTAATAAATAAATAATTAAATGTTTAATGCTAATAAACGGACCGAATGGTTGGCAAGTGATTTGTGGTGTGCCTAGTATTAACGCTAGTGTTGAATGTACCAATTCTGTTTATTTTACCTTTGTTCCATATGAATCACATTTCAATGCATGTACCAGAAACGTCACCTGATGTCTGAACATTTTGTGTGACCACCACGCTTGCAAAACACCTTAGATCCATTCAAGCTGCTACGGATTTGATGAAGCCAGGTAAACTGCAGTTTGCTCTATTACGTGTGAAATCTTTTATACTTCCTTTTTAACACCGCCTCATAGCTTTGTGTTTCTGCTTTTATTTTCCTCTGGATCTCATAGTAAACACTTTTCAAGTGTTATATTCGACGTTTCTGCCGTCGTCCGGGTAAGTATCAACCCTAGACCATTGGAACTGTATGCTGCTCGCCACTGCAAAGTTCATACCCAAGTTGTATTTTACCTCTCTCAACTCACCAAAAGTAACACCAAAATAGAATTGCTACTCATGCGCACTCTCATTGCACAACCACACTCATTTAACTTTGCGCTTGGAACTATAACATTCATTCTATACATCAGTTTATTTAGTCTACTTTCTCTTTTTTACTTTTATCCAACTTTATTCTAATACAGACATCATCCACTTACAGTTTTTCAATAAATCCTCTCAAACCTCAATCATCTCCAAAGTTTATGCTTGTGCATTTATTCACCAAACAGTAGTAACTGTTGACCTTCGGATATTTCACCGTTGAAATGGGAATGACACTGTGAGAGGAAATTGCCGCATACAGGCAAAACAGAATCAGTTGGGCCACTGAAAACCTGCACTAACTAATTGTCTTCCTGTCAATCTTGTGTTTTCCTTCAACTCACACTTACTTTCTTAAATCATTACATTTCCTAGGTTTGTCTCATCGGACAACTGTCTTATTTTACTATCTAACCGGTTTATTCATTTCACTTTTGATTTCGATTCTGGACTCAAATTCTGACCATACAGTTCTTCCGGCTTTCCCAACTCTGTCTTTTAAACTCTGGAACGAAAATTGTTTCTAGACTAGTGTCTCTACTCTATTTTTGAAATTATCCGAAGTAATTTTACCATATATGAACTCCTTTAATCAGCACTTCTCTAAACACTATAAACATTTTCTTCAGCATAGTTAAACCGTCTGATTTGGCGCTGTCTTTAAACGAAAATCAGCTCTTCATCAATAGTGTCGCCCACCGTCTCCCAATGCTTCCAATTGCTCATGCAAGCACGCTACAATTGCATATCTATCATGCAGAAGGCCAAAAGGAGATTCGTTAAGCGCAAAGTAGCAGTTGATTCCCTCGGCTTGTGCGGAAGTGGGACATTCTGGTCACCTACTTAGGCAGTGCTCAATACATTATGTTTTACTGTTTGCTCATCCATCTTGCATCAGTCTTGTGATTTGTAGTCCAAACTGTTTGAAAAAGCTAGCGTTTGCCTCCCTATTTACTCTTCGGTTCTATACTACCCGATATATTCTTCCAAATTCTTGCATATCCTACAGAAAGTCATCTCATCTGTCCAATTATTTCCACCAGGAGCATAATTTCAATCCTTTAATCACTGAACACACAAACTTTACCAAAACCTAACGGAATTCCTCTCGTCGTCCTCAAAATGTGCCCCAAAGAACTTGCGCACATGCTGCTTTTGCTCTCGGTTCCTCAAAATCAGAGCACCAGTAATATTTTCCATCGCAACTGCGCAGACTGCTTTGATTTCAATAAATGACACTCCATCCCTTTCTCATTAACTATCTGGAAGATTGTAGATTCATTCGTTGTCGGTCAACATCTTCGTCGCTTGAACAATAAGCTGTACCATCAGGTTTCCGTTCTTATCGACCTACCGGTGCTCGCGTTGCACAATGAGCAGCAGCACTAAAACAAGCTGAAGAAAACCACATAGTATCGCTGGGTATGTCGAAAGCTTTCGAGTTCGGTTTCCTTTCGAAACATTTGTCCAGGACAGCAAGCCATCTCCTCAGTCACATTTTATTTTGAGTCGACAATGTTTCATTCCGTACCTGTTAGTGTTAGTGCTGAAAATTTACACAGAGGATTGTGATGTCCTCCTAGCTTTTTTCTGGTTAAAATTAATGATCTCACTTATTCGTCCTACAATCCTATTCATACCTTTGCGATGACGCCACCCTGCATTCTTCTTTGTCCTACTCATTTTGCTTCGCCAATTCCAGCATTTGCGATGAATCTTCCCTATTTTGCTTTGCCCAACTGGCGCGTTCACTGGCTCTTTCACTCTCTTTTCCTCGGAGTGTCATCTAATCCTAGTGACTACCATCAGATCTAGATTTGCTAAATTCCAATCATGTTTGCCCAAAACTAGCCTCCACATTCAAACATTCTTATCTTTAAACAAATACTCAACAAGGTTCCCTTCACCTTTCTATGTGCAAGATATTGTTGGCTTATGGAGTTCACCTCTTCCTTGATGGATGGACACCAGAGCTGGTCAGCTAATTAGCGCGAGGTTATATCCGCGAGCTGTTATCAATCCTTATTAGTAAAGATTTTAACTATGCATATGCAATCATAGATTTGTGAACCAATTACAATCCATCAAGAAAGAGCAACAAACATATAACCCATGGTAAGGGGTGAAATTATTTCAGTAATGATCATTACTGAAATAATGAGACAGTCGACTGTCTCAGAGGAGGATGAAGACGATAGATATTCCGTGAAAAATTACATAAAAAGTTAAATTATCCGAGGTTGTGTGCATTAAACACCGTACATCGAGTGTTTGTTGTTTTTCTGGCATGTACTATCGGTAGTATTTACCATTAACTAAATTTAATAAATGAGTTCACCTACCGTAATCAGATCTCACGCGCTGGCGACCGATTCATAAAGAGCGGGTTGAGACGGCAAGGGATCGAAAATTCAAGAGCTTTAACGAAAAAAATTAAAAATGAAGAATTGGTTATAGCCTCAGGTCAGGTCAGGTCAGGTCACAGGACTTGTGGCTCGAGCTAATGTGT
>UZAN01051750.1:0-13946 GCA_900618425.1 Echinostoma caproni | reverse complement strand
GGGGGGGGGGGGGAAAGAATCATACTTTGAAGCACTCCCGAATCTACTGGTACTGAATCAGATGTTTGAACACTCAGGAACGTGGTAAACGGATTTTAATCAATAAAAGTAAGTCTTGGACAGAGAAACAGTGATTCGTAAAACAACATAACCATGTAGCATGAGGATAAATATGGTTCTGTGAACACAGTCAAATGAGTTGTTGCAATGAAGGATACTGTACCATGTCTCCCCCAGGAGGTGGTGAGACAGAGTTCACTAACTGACCTATAAAGTTAGATTTTCACGGACATGCGTTTGACTTGCTGTCAGAAAAGTTGCATCTGCGGGCAACATTCGTGGTGACAACCATTGATTGGTGAAAACTTGAGGATGACTGGTTTGTGAAACAGTACGGTCGATGTACTGAAATGAGTAGGTTGTGGTCGACTTTCTGGTCAGATCACACAAGGGACGTGACAGACACCATGGATACACTATGTTTTGAATCCATATCATAACCGATTTAATCTTACACGTTGATTTAATAGAACAGTTTCCGGAACTGGAACACTGTGATGAAAGTTGACGAAAACTAACTACACCTGTCTATGACTTCACACTTAAGCCAATGAACGGGCAAACGACTCTTGCTGCTGTCACGTGAGGCAGTGTTTACAGACGGATGAGTCACATAAATAGGAGAAACGTGGACAACGAAAAATCAGAAGCGGTCAAGAATACTTACCGTTCTCTGTATGACAATTTTCGACAATCGTATCCGTAGATGCAGACCACGTCAAAGACGTACAAGGCATGTCGCCTCATACCATTCTGGTTAAAGAAGACAAACAATACGGAAATGCGACAGATAAGTTTGCACAAACAGACGAACTTGTATGTACGCATCATCATGCAGATATCATTAAAACTTACAAACATATTCGACGTGGCAAAAGGTTCACTTACTTTGGCCAAATATTCACAGGTAGATTGACCCCAGAGCAAAGTCCCCGGAGGCAAACGAGGACAACAATGTTGGGTTATCTGTTCCAAAGGTTTCCAATCATCCCCATCCACAGAGACAAACTTTTCATGCGAACGGATAAAAAGGATTGGAGTCAAAGATAAACAGATATTAGCGAGAATATGAACAACATAATACTGCGATCAAAATGCGAGACGAATTATCCCCGTGTTCATGTGAGTATTCAGGACAGCACGAACTTTATCAAGAAACGATGTGATTGTTGAATCTTACCTGCTTGAACGACTGTACTGTTCTCTATGTAGTCAGCCAACCAGAAATCTTTACTTTCATTCGAGCTGTTTGTTCTTCGGCGAAGGTGGGTCGGCTTCACGAAAATTATGAAGTTTTGCACAAACGGAGTACCCGGCGTCACCCGACTTCCTTTTCGAGGGCGCATCTCTAGCTCCTGCACCGTTGAGTCCGTAAAATGCAAGGGGACAGTGTGTTCACGTGTAACCGAGGTGGCTCTCTAAGTGCACCTATACTATTTGACTGATAGGGACTCAGCGCAGATACCCCGGTATCCCAACCGATTGAACAAACTTTCTTGACAGACGTTGGATCAGATAGTAGATCTCGTCCGCCCACTAAGGAGCAGATTTCTTTGTATGCTACATACCATCTAGTCAAGGTATTCTAGGAATCGATTACTTTTTATCTACCGTAGTCCATTTAACCAGTGGTTCGACCGGGAGTAGACCGTTAATGCAAGTCCCGGCTCCTTGGAGTTCCACATGGGAGTTGAGTAAATAGAATGAAGAGGTGCAATATGTCCCAAGGGACACTAGAGTCTACTAGATTACTGATATTGGACAACCCCTAGACCTAACTGTTATATAGGCTTGTATTAGGAACTTCGCTGTGGTACAAACTTGAAAATGCATGGATGCTTTGGAACCACATCACGAAACTAAACGATCGTTTGGGGAATTCGGCGATCTGGCTGGATGCCATAAAAATGGTTCTTGTATATAACCGTTAAACTTCTGCAAACATCTAATCTAGCTACATCGTATATGTTTACCTTTATATCACTCCCAGCTTAACATCTATTCCTGGTTGACCAAATGAGTAGTGGAAAAACTGCAACAATTAGTATACTAAATGAATCAGAATTAGGATATGATGGGATCTGCCAATCCAGATCTCGATATTAGGTTTGCCAGTTTATGAAGTCATGCACCCAGAACGGCAGAGTTTAGGGTTCATTTTTTAACTGTATTCGATGAGCAAAACCTTAAAGTTAAAAAATAACCACTAAACAAAAACTTGAACTTCAACCGGGTAAGTTGCTTTCGTTGATATGCGTGTTCGAATTTGGATATTAAGTAGACGGCAACTGACAGAACATCTTACGGGTCCCGGATTTTGGCAACAACACCCCTTAACAACTCTCTTCCATCATAGCTCGAGTAAATACGCTCAGAAACAAGGCGGAAGAAACAACATTGCGGTATAGGATAGCAAACCTAGAGAAAATCAGTAAACCGTCCATCTGACGCCACCAGCATAAGTCTGTTCCACTGACTTATTACAACAACCGCATATAACGGTTACTTGAATGCTTTACGGACAATTTACTCAACTGACAAATACTCGGTTAAACTGCAATTGATAACTATGCTAAAGAGTGTATTCACCATGAATTTTAGGTGCAAAACAATACGTTACGCGAATAGGGAAAGCCCGAGTAGCGTTTGCCAACCTGCGACACTTTTGGTGCAGCTATAAAATTCTGCTTTTCTCACGATGCATATCACTGCGGTTGGCAGTATTGCTTTATGAAGGAGAGATCTGGTCTATCCGAGGTGAAGATGTCAATCGAATTTTTGTATTCGATCACCACTGTCTTCGAAACTTCCTGTTGTGTAGTTGCAACAATCAGGGAGCAGTGTCGCGCATCGGGTGCTGATGATCATTCTCTCAAAGAAGAAAACGGTTTATGTCACCTACGATGGTTCGGTTATGCTTTGCCTGTGTCAACCTACTGTCTACCTCTCCGCACTCTCAATACACATGCAATGTGGGGTTATGAAAAAGTTGTCTTCAGTTTTGACTGTGATACGAGCTTCCCATTATCCGGGTTGGGATCCTAGAGAAGAGGACTAGAAATCAATAACGCAAATATGTTGTGTGCATAAGTAGGAAACACAAAACGGACATAAGTATAAAAAGCGCTTGAAAAAACACACCGACATGTTTTTTTATTACACACTTCAGTGTCCCATAGGGTGCTTACGCTTTGGTTCGGAACACGATTCACAAGATCACAGCTAGTCCATGTAAGTAAAATAGTAATGTAATGATTTCGAAGAGCACATGATAATATATTATGCAGTTGTGTGTTGAATCATACTGTTTGCCACAGTATCGTCAAGCTGACGCTTGAAAGATACTAATGTTGGGAAACGGACCACATGAGGTGTTAAAGTTTCATGTGCTGCACACTCTGACTGCAAACGAATGGCGTCTGCAGTCGAGACGGCTCTTTTGGAGTGCCAACTTCAGTGGATGCCCTCTGAGATGAACATTGGTTGGTAGAACCAAATGTCTACATGGATGGTTGGGCTGTTGGAAAATTAGATACAGTAAGTTCATATCACCTCTGATTTAACGATATTGAGACGAGTATAGCCCCAATAGCTGTAATCTTTCGCCATAGGTCTTGGAATGTAGACCTTTGACCATTTTGGTAGCCATTCTCTACGGGTGTTCGAGCGCCTTCCAATCACGCTGTAGCCATGGGTTCCAAGCCTGAATTGAGTACCCGGTGTATGGAGGGATGAATTGTGGCTAACAAACATGCAAACAAAGCCGGCTCAAACGATCCAAAACACGTTTGAGCAGTCCAACCTGTTTTACCACCATGGATGATGCCTTGGAACAGTTTGTGGAGCAACTCAAGTCTGTGCGAATGACTACTCCCAAATCCTTATCGGATGGAGCATGAGATAGAATTTTGTGTCCGAGAGTGTAGGAAAAACGACCATTATGACGTAGTGGTAAGACTTTACATTTGGTAACGTTGAATTTCATATCATTGGAAGCAGACCATCTGTGGGTTTCGTCAAGGGTGTTCTGGAAATCAAATGAAGCTTCTGGTTTTGTTATAGTCCCCCATATTTTGGCATCGTCTGCAAACAGCAGAGTTTGTGGTCCGAGGACGTCTAGAAGATAATTTATAATGACAAGGAAAAGACGTGGGCCTAGCACATATCCCTGTGGAACCCCACGATTGACATCTATTGGATCAGTGAGCGAATCGGAAACAAGAACTGACAAGGTACGTAGGCGAAGAAACTCCTCGATCCAGCCAAGTCTGAGTCCACGGATTCCATAGTTATACAGCTTCCGTATTAGCATTTGATGATTTACCATATCAAATGCTTTAGTGAAGTCCAGGTGAATAACATCTACTCCTTTGCTTTTGTCTATAGCATGAATCCAATTGTCCCGAGCTAAAACCAAGTAAGTTGCGTATGAACGATTTTTTTGAAACCCGTGCTGGGCGGGGGGTTGTAAGTCATTATTCTCCAGATGATTCATTACAGAATCTGTAACAATGGATTCCATGATTTTGGACAACACTGGAAGAAGAGCGGGAAACCCCATAGTCATGAGGACCTGCTGTTCAGTGACGGAAACCGGTAACCTAAGACTCGGGACTTGGAGTGGCGAACCACATAAGGCCCTGTTAGGTTAGCCGTGGTATTGAATCGGACGACAGCAAGGCTGCCTACCACCAAAGTTGGATGACAGTGGCGGGGCTCGAACCTCGAATCGTAGGACCCAAAGCATATCGGTGACAGCGACTAAACCACTGCGCCACCACTTGGTTTATTTGTAAAGTAATGCTAAGTGAATCTTTTCGTTTCTTTTCCCGTTTGTACCTAATTCATCCCCTTTTTATTTTCATTGATTTTTTCGTTGGCACCATGCTTGTTGCCAAGTTTAGTTGACGAGTCACACAACAACAAGCGACTAACAAAATAGGGGCACGTCGAGAAATCCGTGATCAATAGTGCCAGATACACTTCGCTTATCTGGAACGGGTCGTAATGTGCTGGAGCAGCCACCACCATCAAGAGCATTCATGCTACGGAGGGGGGGGGTGAACATCGAACAGAAATACCGCACACAGAGCAACGCACGTCTATTTCGAGCAAATTTCGGTCCACATGGAGAGGAGGATCAAAAACGAGTCCGGTGGGAGCACGTAGCACGCAGAGACTTACATTTCCATTTCGACCACGGGAATAGATAAGCATAGGCTCGGAGGGCCCAGTTGCGGTGAACATGGACGGAGATCCACAAACGAGAGCAATACGACTCTCAATCAGATAGTCGAGCATAGCCAGATGGCGATTATTGAACCGCTCAGTTCTGTACTGACAATAATAGTCTTTTGGAAGCATATTTAGGGATTTCAGTCTTTCCTTGTCCTGAGAAGATAGAGCATTGGATTAGTGTAATCGATTAGAGCCGTAAAGCATGTGAGGGAAGGAGACTAACCGAACATAACGTAAAATATCTCTAAATAAATCAGGAATAGTTTACAAGTTTACGGGACTAACATAAAATGTTTGGACTGGGGAAAGCAATGTAACATCTTGTATATAATTATCTGATTGGGAGAACGCAGTAGCCAAGTAATGGAGGAGCTTTTCCGGAAGAGAACATACGAAATTTAAGTATTGTGTAACGGTATAATCGGGTTAATATTTGCTCGTTTCGTGCATTAAAATTAAATGGCGATGTATGAAAGGAATCAACTATACACATGTTAGTGTGCAGGGTGAGAAAAGTAGGCTACTGTGCTTCAAGTAGTACAAATTAACATAGTCCAGCGTTGGCTCACAGCATCGATCCAACAGGACCAGCTATAAGATTGGGCATAGAGGGATAACAATGGGAAGAGGTAAATCAATCTGCAGGTGAGGGTTCGTTTGACTTTAACTCACACCAATTAAATCGTGGATAACCGAAGAACGGTTGGAGGTCATCAGTGGCCAGGGAACCGGTTTTCGTTCAACAGCATCCACCTCGAATCGGATAGGCACGACGAGTATCGTCCACGTTTGGGGAGTGAAAAAGCACAAAATGAATGAAGGTCATTCAATAATGAAGAGAACGAGGCAATAAGGTCACATGCCGTACAAATGGGGGAACCGCCAAACTGGACAGCATCGCGAGAACAAACTATTGAAAACCTAGAACAAAGCAGTAACGATTGAGATATAATGCATCAGTTGATTTTTTTATTTGTAGAGGTACCAGTTATCCGGTACGCTGTTGGGAGAACTCCATGGAAGTGGTTGCACGTTTCTGGAAATGCATTCCTCGACACACGCCGAAAAAATCCCCCATCTTCAGGATATAAAATTGACACCTGTTCATTGGAGCATTATATTTTGTGGCAACCCCCAAATTCACTGATTCAGGATAAGCAACCCACACTGCTTGGTGAATGACGCAATTACCTTTGTGTTCAAAAACCACAACGACTCTCAAAGTTACGATGGTGATGACGTAATGGATACAGTTTTCTGGCACTGTTTCTCCTTCTTTCTTCAAAGCCTAACTCAGGCTCTTGAGGTGAAAAGAACAGATATCGATGAAACTAACGTGTTAACGCTTGGGGTTAATTAGGCGAAAAGCAGTCCGAGCAATGGGCTTTATCACCTTGGACTGGGATGAACTAACGGAGACTATCCAGAAACCAATTCGATACGGATACGTGAATGTGGACAATCGTCGTTAGGTCAAACCGTCTCGTGTATTAACCGGTAACTTTTACTAATGAAAAGCATGACAACATAGGTTACGCGAGTAACCCACCCACTTGTGACCGCAATGAACTTCACATCCCGGCCGCTCAATGATAACCATCAACCGAGCTAGTTTTGCAATACGGATCATACATACACTCACCTTCCATCGTTCCAGACAAGCAATTTTCAACTCCGTTTGACGAGAATCGGTTAAACGCGGATCATGGGCGAATGCCAGGAGCTTCGATAGAGCTATGCATTGTTGTATGGCGAATCTGTACAGATATGATTAAAGGATGAAAGCAGATCACATGGCGCGATAAACTACCCGAAAACAAGTGGGTCAAGATGCATCTATAAAAACAACTAAAAAGGCTGTATCGGTCACATACTAATGCACGAAACAAAAGCTCGAATACGCAAATACGGGGATACCTATACGGACTTGATGTCTGGGATTGCATGCATTTTGAAAGCTGCTAGGAAGTTATAATAGAGCGCGGCTAAACTGTGATTTGAGGAAACAGAATAAACATAGTGAGTTAAAAATGAAATCGTTCAAAAACAGCATGAACTATCTGATAAATTGATTCACTGAATTTCCTTTACCAATTAGTGTGCGAAAAAAGAATGTATCACTTGCATTCTGTGGTTTCGATCATTTTCTTCCGTTGAGGATGGGATTTTCATTCAATGGAAAAAACATTTTGATACACGTAGAACTGCCTCGCCCGCTTAAGTGTATCTAAGCAGAGGTATACGCGAACCAGCGTGTCCCTAGGTCGCGGACGAGTGGCCACCAGATCGAATTTAATCGTGAATAAGGTGGGTCTAGGCTCACTGAATAAGCGTTCGCGGACGATCAGCGGCAGTACTTCATGATGTGGTTGTCTCGCTTACTACCGACCTGTAACCCTGCTTCCGGTGTTATCGAAAGTCATGGAGTCGATTGTGACAGATTCGCTGATGGAACACCTAGAAGGATAAAACATTATTTCGACAGCTCAAAATGGGTTCAGGCAAAAGCGATCCTGCTCCACCAACTTGCTTCTTGTTCACGATGAATGAACCAGAACAGTCAACGAATTGGATACGGTGGGTGTGATTTATCTCGACCTCTTGAAAGTATTTGATCGGGTAAATAACCAAATTTTGTTACAGAAGCTCTACAATAACGGTATTCGAAACTTCGTGTATGATTGGATTAGAGCATTCCTCCAACAACAAACCATATCAGTTAGCGTTTCTGATTCTACATCTGGATCTATCAAAGCCACCCGCGGCGTTAGCAAAGGGTCCGTACTCGGTTCCCGTCTTTTCTTCGCATCCATAAATGATCTACCGAATGTGTTAGGCCTAGAAACAATCTGGAATACAGTAACAGAGTACGATGGCTCTCTAACACTAAAAGACACAAGAGGTAGCTTATCAATGGTCGAAGGAGAATAACATTGAATTCAATGTTTCTAAACGCAAAGTACTATCTTTACGCCACAAGAGATCTTCGGGAAATAGGAGCTACCACATACCTCAAGTGAAAGGAATTTAGGTATAATTGTTCAAAAGGACTGAAGCCGCTTGATCAATTGCGCTAAGAATTAGTCCGCTGCTGTGAAGAATGTCGGCTTCCTTAGGCGTGTCTTTGGTCGGTTTTAATCAGCACTGTTGCCACGTTTGCTATTAATGTATATTCGACCATACACAGAGTATGCCATCGAAGCTTGGATTCCACAATTGCAACGTGATCGCAAGGTGCTAGAGCGTCCACAAATGATTGCCACCAAGATGGTCACGGGATTGAATTATCTCACCTATGAGAACAGATTACGATCATTGGGACTACATTCTGTTTAGTACCGCCGAATTTCAGGAGACTTGGTTTTGACGTATCAAATACTGCAGAACCCAAACCATCCATGTCGGTCACTGCTCATGTTATCGAACAATGTACACCTTAGGGGACACCGTTTCAAGTTACTGATTACAAAGTGTCGACTGGAATGCCGGTGCCAATATTCTGCAGTCAAAGCATGCAGTACTCGGAATACCATTCCATCTCACATAATTTGTGCACCAATTATTGAATCTTTCAAGCGAAGACTCGGTGAAATCCTGGTACACCTCACGTTCCTACATAACTGAAAACAAACGCAAATTCGTTGAAGACTACATGATCTGTAATCTCCCACCTGGAACTCTATGTGACAATTGATTTTTTCGCTGGTAAATGATTTAACTGTGTAAATATTCTATGGTGACACGAGAAGTATGAGCTTGTAAGTAATTCCCATAATAAAACTTTTACTTTGTATCTTATGATAGCACTGTTGCGTAACGAGTGTGGCCCGCCACTAAATACGACCATTGCCCCCTTGCGCATCCCATCTACTCGACAAGGTTCTCCAGAAGAGGCGAATGGACCAATACACCGGTCACCGGTTCATTTAGAACAACGCTACTGCCTCGTAGTTGGCGCTTGGGTGTGCAAAAGTTAGAGTTTACCCTGGGTTGGACAACCGAGTAGTATAACGACCCTCGACACATACACAAATGAACTATGAACTCCCTCTTATTAACCAATTAGCAATAACAGCTTTCTACACTCACAGAAACATTCTACACCTTGCTCGTCTCTCTATTTCTCAATTTGTCCTCTATATCACACCCATTCCCTCGTCCATTTTTAAATCCATCAGGGTTTTCAAATGATCGTACTAACATGTGTGCCTTACATGGAATTCTTGTCCCTATTCTCTTGTGCCCTGCGTTGACTAGCATTCAGATCCTGCTGAATCCTCCACCAGCTGACGCTGTTCTTCGTCCTCGATGGCCCTTCAAACCAGCCACATTTAACGTGCGTACTCTGATACGTATAGGACAACAGGCAACAACAGAACAACAGGCTCATACTCTCGAAATTCTAGCCATCGATGTTTGTTTGATCCGAGAGAATCACACGCAAGACTCCAGGTCCACCATTCAATTGACGCACCCATCAAACCGATTCGCGAATTTTCATTTACACCTCTCTGGGGACCCTGAGACTGCGTCTTCTTGTTGGCGTTGGCGGGGCTCTCAGTAAGAGAGCTGAAGCCGCACTCATCTATTGGCTTCCAGTCAACACTCGGTTATGAGCAGTGAGACTTGTAGGAAGTAAGCCGTTATCGTCGACGTAATTTCGTTGTCGTTTCAGCGCACGCGCCTATGAACTGTAGCTCAGATACAGTCAAAGATGAATTCTACCCAAAAGTACACGACCTCTATGTTAAAGTAAGCTGAACTGATATTGTGATTCTGGCAGATGTGAATGCTAGAATATGTCGGCTGCTTTCAAGAGACGTACACCTGGGAGATCCTTCCGGACTAGATTCCTTCGGCTCGGAAAACAGGGAGCGGCTGTCGGCTTTATGTACCGATAACCAGCTCTTCCTAATCAGTACGAACTTCAGACGATCTAACTACTTGGCCTCTGTCCTCCTCGAGTCATCAAACAGCGCGGATCGACCACATTGCTAGAAGATGTAAATTGTGGGGTAGTATAAAAGACTGCCGATCCTACTGTAGCATTCCCACGGACCCGTCCACGCATTAGTTTGCGCCATGCTATCCATGTGCTTCACTGGGTGTTCTAAACGCGTTGCACAGTGACGGTTAGACTGTAGCAACCAGCATTCTAACCACCTTTCAAAACGCGCTTGCTGAAAAGTTAGGATCAACCTCACCAGATAATATCAGTTAGCACTGATCAGTTATTGTGTATTTATATATATTATTATTCTCATATTATTATTATATGTAGTTATTGCTTTAGTTTGCACATTCGTGCGGTATATAGTGGCACAGTCATCACAAAACATTGGTTAATGGGAGAAGCATAGCACTACAGATAACGCAATGAGAACCTGACGAATCTAAAACTGCTCAGAGGCGCTTAGTTGTGTAAATCGCCAAAGATTGTAACTTTTGTTTAGACTACCCCTAAGTTAGGTTAGCTTCTAGGTCAGTTCAGGCTAACTTTACGCATAGGGCCATGTGGAAGCTTCAGAATAGGATGTCAACTGGAATTCCCAAAACTACAAAATTAGATCGCTTAAATACATTTTTGGTTCACCATATGAGGCTATAAACAGAGATGGTGGGGAGGGGTGACTTTCTCTCCTACAGCGCTATTAGGTAACATGTCGGAAACTTACTCTTTATTCATTTGTGTAATGAACCTGCTGAACGAAACGTCCTGTAGCAGGGTATTCGTATCAAAGAGTCGGATAATATCTTGTTTCGGACAACCTGCAGAGTGATCGTTTGAAGGTGACTGAAGAGATCCTAGCTTCTCATTGACTTGAAGCAAATATTCAATCACTTCACCTAACGCACCTGCCTGTTCACGGTCCAAGACCCCGTATTTGCGTCCAGTATCGGATAAAGTGTCGTGTTGGAGTCTACCACGACCAGGTAATTTCTGTGCCTTAGGTCGACCATACATTGAATCGCCAGATTTCTGATCGCTTTTCGGACTGGGTGGACAACCAGCCATCCCTTTAAGTGGAGAGCGGAGAGTTTTGCACAACAGATAGCTGAAATTGAGATATGAGATCACAGCATATATTGGAGGAATGATAAGCTAAATATACAAATTAAACGCGTATTTACTGCCCCATAGCAGAAAGCAGTGTGTTCCGGTAGAAACACAAAATAAGCATGTTTTGCCCGAGATGTCCTTAGTTCGCAACCCTTAATCGGTTTGATGGATTCACAATGCTGTTGCTGCTCCTGACGTCTGACAAAATAGAAGCAAACCTGTAATGCTATCCGGCTTTCCCGGTCCCTTTTTCAGTGCATATACAGGTCATAGATAGTAAAAATGAAGAAAATTCACTCTGGAACTAAACGGTGTCGATGGTAACTCAAATCTGAGTACTTCATCTTAGCTTATTGTTTGAAGCGAAAACTTGTCTTCCGAGATTAGTGTTGACCAGCTAGATCTAGAGTTTACACTGTGCAGAAATAAGCCGACCAAGGTGTATGCATTTTCCACATGATTAAAATAAATCATCAACAAAGTAAATCCATTTTAAGCCTTAATTCATTTCAGTTCAGGTTGGATCGTCCAATCGATGTCCTAAATGTCGTTGGCGTATCTGAGATCGGTCGGTGAATAACACCACGTCAATATGGTAAGGTCTGCATGGCAGAACACCATTACCCTACCTTTCCTCCTACCCCTTGTCCCTTAGGAACAATCTCCAATGGAGTTCTTCACTTCTCATTTATTCCACTCTACGAGAAGGCCGTGTACACTTTGATTTATCCCAATCCTAACTGCAACCATCGGGAACGGAACAAATGGTCCATGGAGTCAGAGTTTCCTTCGTGTCAAGCATATCTGTACAACTATGTGTGCATGCCATTATAATTATTATCCGGCAGAGAATAGTTTTATCGAAGTTGATTGATTTCGATCCAAGCTGGAACAAATACAATGATTGGACTAGACTTTCAAAGTCACAGTATTAGTGGCAGAAGGATTTGATGGATCGAATCACTCAACACCAATTCATGCGTGCAGCGATTCTTCCGAGACAACTTCGGAATGGTAGAAAACTTCAGCAACAATCCCAAACTGACCAGTTTCGAAGTACGTGAATTTACCGTTCAGAATTTGCAGGTCGGCTAGTGACGGGTTTGATGATGGCCACCTCTTCGAACAATTGTCCAATCAAATAGATTAGTCCAACACTGAACTCGGTGAACAGATCAAAAAGTTTGGTAAGGAAGAGTCCACCTGCAGGAAGAAAAATAACAGAGAACTGAGAGACGAGCATGCTGGTTCTTCCACAGTCAGAATCAAAATGAACACGGTTGAAAGAGTGAAGGTGAGGCTGGACGACTACAAAGCACCTGGTTGCGTGCACACTCTTTTCTCTGTCAAAAGTTGGCAATGCACCAAGAAAACGGTAAATAAGTTCACAGGTCACCACCGAGGTGTGATTGGATTGGCTATCATTAGCTTCGACATACTGCTTACGTATGGCAGCGAAATCGCGCCGAGTGACGTGGGCTATTCAGCGCCAGTCCTCGAATGTCACGTCATTCTACAATCTCTGACGGCTTTGCTATATTTGCATGGTCGAATTATCGGTCATGAAACTGCTCCATTTTTCCGTGCAGAATGATTGGGAAACAAACCGATGGGGTCAGTGAACAACTTGAACTTGAAGCCTGCAGGAGTTACTTAATTAAAGGCAGCCCTTTAAAACCAACTTTGATACCGTACAATTTGGAACCCCCACCAATGATTGATTACATTGTTGGCTAATGTGGAGAATCATAAAGAATAATATAATTTCAACACGCACCTTTCTATATACACTCACTAAACTGTGTTAGCTGCTCTTCTCTTGAGAGACGCACTATTACGCCAATATGGGCATGTATGTAAATGAGAAATTTGTTGTTAACCGAATCTTGTGAAGCACTTTGAAATTAGTGGAAGTTAAAAGTAAGCAGTGTAAGACTTGTTAGATAAGCGATATGCAAAATACACTTGTAGTTGAATTTTAGGACTCAAATCTCATATATTAAAGCACGCCACTAAGTAGCTCAGTGTGGACGAATTGACTCCACAATAGTAGATGCCTTTTAATTCAGTTAAGTTTGTAAAACCATTAATCATGCACTATCGTGCACCGGTTTTGGTTGCTATTTTTCGGCTGTTCATTTCGATGAACATTAGAAGAAAGATAGGAAAGGTTGAAAGTAGGATCGAAGAGAAAATTGAAAAGTTCAGTGGACTAATGATACAGCGAAAGTGAGATGCACGAATATATGGAGAAGTTCAGTGGACTAAGGGTGGGAAGAAATTGAGAAGATGCACGAATATCACTGTTTACGACACCCAGCCATATCACTCAGTGTCTCTAACCATCGGGTATGATCATCCCGAGGTCACCATCCAGGGAGCCTAACGGGACTTATGTAACCCAGACACCTGGTTAGGGTTTTCATACCTTCATTCCAGGCCTTAGCTTGAACACCCTGGACTTTCTTCCACCCAATACCTGCTTACGCGTGAGTGATGGTTTCCAACAGCTGCGCGGTGCTCCTAGGTTTTTCAGTAGTATGTGTGACAGAGTGAAGTAGCACAATGGATGACCTGGTTTACTAAA
>UZAN01051748.1:7564-18520 GCA_900618425.1 Echinostoma caproni | reverse complement strand
GAAAACGTGGAATACAGTGGTGATAACAGTCGATGGTTAACAGCTAGAGGTATACGAAGTAGCCAACTATACAGTCCGCGTTGGAAACGAGATAACCAACATTCATTTGTCATATCAAAAGACACGAGCCTCTGACTACAGTGGGAGCAAATATCTTGCGTAGTTTAAGGGTCGTGGTTGATCTGAACAACGAACGACTTGTTACCTAATACGGCACGATCCGGCTGTTACGCTCAAAAAGGAAGAGGTTGTCAGCCGTGAGTACGGAAACAACTTACACAAATGTGTTGCAATCATTTCGACCAGTGGTGAAACGATACTCCCATCTGTTCACAGGCGATGATTACCCGTACGGGCTCTGTAACTGGGTCGAACACGAAATTCTAATTAATACAGGAGGATTTTGAGCCTATGTTTCACGCCGAATTCCACCATAATTGGAAGACGAAGTCAGGTTGAACAAATGTTGAAGGAAGGAATCATGGAAGAAACTCGAAGTCCGCGTAACTCGCTTTTTCTGCTAGTCGAAAAGCCTAACGGTAAATTTCCGTTCTGTGTTGATTTCCGCCAAGTAAATACTATGACTACAAACAAACCAATCCCAGTCCTGGCTGTGGAGGATATTTTCGACCAACCGCAATGCGCAAAGATGTTCTCAGTTGTGAATCTACGCTCGGGATATTGCAAAGTACCAATAAAGAAAGCCGATCTAGAGAAAACGGTACACAGTCGGCAATAAACAATATCAGTTCAAACGGATGCCATTCGGACTATCAGGTGCACCATTTACGTTCCACCTCCTCATGCTGAAGTTACTCGACGATGTCCCCAACGTGATGGTGTATGGTGAATATATTGTTGTCAACAGTCAAACAACAACCGAACAAATATTCCACTTGGAAAACGTCCTGAAAAGAATCCAAGAATTTGGACTTCGGATTAATGGGCCGATGTCCCAAATTGGGAAGCCAACAGTGACTTTAATTGGATACAAGGTTGGAAACGGAGAAGTGAGACCCCTTCCTGAGAAGATCTCCAAGTTAAGGGGGTTTGCACGCCCAACATCGAATGGAACATTAAGACGGTTTCTGGGCTGGGCCGCAAACTACAACCGGTTCGTCAAAAATTTTACGAATATCGCCGATACTTTATACGCCTTGCTCAAGAAAGAATACTGCTTCCGATGAACACCAGAGACCCCAAAATCCTTTGATGAACTCCAAAGGATTATGACCGAACAACACCTGACACTGAATTTGCCTGTGATTGGTAAGCGCTTCACAGTTGTAACGGTTGCCAGCGTCATTGGAATGGGAGCCGTACTCAAACAAGCAAATGAAGTGGTTGAATATGCANCAGTCCTTACTCCGAAGGAACAGAAATATTCCACCACGGAAAAAGAATGTCTTGCAATCGTTTGACCAGTGGATGAGTGGAAACCATATGTGCGTCAACGATTTCGTATAGAAATGGACCAAAGGCTGCTGAAGTGGATTAGAACCGCGAAGGACCCAAGAGGAAAACTAGCCCGATGGGCACTTCGGTTGCAAGAGTACTACTTCACGATCAATCATGTTGCAGGTGACGACAACTGTATGGCGGATATGTTGTTGCGTCAAGAGGAAACAGATTACTTCAGTATCAGTAGGCTAACATTGGGACAAGCCCGGCACGGATTGGTGA
Source organism: Echinostoma caproni (assembly GCA_900618425.1). Classification (NCBI taxonomy): domain Eukaryota; kingdom Metazoa; phylum Platyhelminthes; class Trematoda; order Plagiorchiida; family Echinostomatidae; genus Echinostoma; species Echinostoma caproni. The sequence continues at coordinate 16,837 of UZAN01051748.1, read as the reverse complement.
AGGAACGGCACAAGGACTAAAACCTCCGCAAGGTGATCGGGTCAATTTCACAAGGCCAGCAATATCGAAACGTGCAACATAGCACACACATGAAGTCATGGAAATCCGTATGGAAGCAACTTTATTTGAATGCCGCTGGTATTTTAATGAAACGACAGGCGGGAAGGTGTTCTGTGATCGTCATTCCGAAACAGTTACTTCAAATCCTTATTAAACAAAGCCATGAACTGGCACACACTGGTCGCACTCGAACCTACGATCTGCTTCGACAGTGGGAATATTGGACACAAATGCAGGCTGATGGGACAAACCAGGTACTGGCTTGTAAAAAATGCCAACTTTTTAAGTAAGACTCTCGCCCATTACAATGCCCAATTCAGTCAAAACCAGTATCCGAGATCGGCGAGTTATGGTCCGTCGACCTCATAGGTCCATTTCCGATGTCCCCCAGAGGACACCAATACATTGTTGAAATGACGGAGCACTTCACACGCTGGATTGAAGCCGTATGTGTCACAGATCAAGAAGCTTCTACGGTAAGCAGAGTTGTGTAGGAGCATATCGTGGCGATTCATGGTGTACCGCAAGCCGTCCTTGCGGATCAAGGCCCGTGCTTAGAGAGTGATGAATTTCGCTCGTGCCTAGAGAAATTAGGCATCGAAAAGATACGCACAGCGCCCTATCATCCACAAAACAAAGAAATAACAGAACAATCAAAGAATGGTTGTTAGAGAAAGGAGGGGATTGAGAGTCGGCCTTACCTTCACTACTTTTGGCGTGCCGTTCGTCCACACAGATCAATAGCCAACATACACCATTTCAGTTGATGTATGGAAGAATTCCGAAGCTGCCACTGGATCTCAACGTTGCATTTGGCCGCGAAATTGTTTATATCCTCAAAAACTTCAACAGACAAGAAGCGAAGCCCGGGAGTACCTGAAGAAGGTGCAGGAGGACACAATGCGCTAGTCTAGGATACAAACTAGACGGACGGCCAATGTACTTCCGGTTGGATCCAAAGTAAAGTATAAGCAGCATGTTCGGGGATTTGCCAGCGAACCTGGCTCGAGGAAGTTACTTTCCAGATGGGAAGGTCCACACTGCATAGTTGAATAATGTCATCCCGTAAACAAAGTTCAACGGATGAACGAATTTCGTCGTGCATATCAGAACGATCTCGCAATATGGCACGGGGAAATGTATAACACACAACGTAAACTAACAAAAGAAACTCCAGAATCCCATTACACCAACTCAGCCACGACGCTACCCGACGCTGAAAACCGGAGACAAACGCGATCACAATACAATAAACAGTCGCTTACTGGTCGTGGCATGAGCAGATTCTTCTCGCCGGGGAGGAGTGCCGTGAGATACTACTCGCATTTGCGAGTAGAAGGTAACATAGTTGGCGAATTATTTTGACTATGAGAAATTAACAAAATCACCGAGGGCAAATTGCTGGGTCTCAAAGAATGGCTATCGATTACTAAATTCATTACCCTTCGTGCTGCCAAGAACTGTGATGGTATATTTTCTGATGAGATTGCTGTGTTATGTATGCCAACTTAGTGATGTCCCATCTGTAATCCTCAATAAAAAGCTCTCCTCGACTGCGCACCACCTTGGGCATTTTTAGCATTACGAACATACCTGGGTCTTGAATGCAGCCTATTCTTTGACTGGATGAGGGGTGTCGTTGCTTCAGTGAATAAATACTGGCGCAATTCTGTACATGCGCACATGGCTGTTTCGTATCCGATTTTGATTACTCTTTACGTGTACCGGAGACCCCTGCAAAATAACGTTGATAATTTTTGCGTGTTGAGTCAAACTTCACCAAAACGAGTATTGCACCTTTTGAACCTAAAGTGAATTCTACTGATACGCATCTCATGCAACTGATTGTTCAGAGTAGTAAACATCGCACGACATTCCAGTAACAGACTAAAAAGTCCACAGTTTGTATCCTTGTTTGGCAAATAAATCGCAATAAAGTTGAATCCGATAGGTCAGTCGGTGGAGAATCAAAATCCAAATGAAATACACAGTATGCACAAATAATCAAATGCAAATGATCATGCATTGAGACCATATGAAATTGATCACAAGGGAAGGAATAATTACATAAAAAAGAGACGGGTAAGCCCAGATTCGCTTCGCCCTTGAAAGTCAAAAACGTGAGCACATCAAGAACGAATACAAAACGGATTTACATGTCGCTTCCAAAATGTCTACCTGCAAATTTTTTCCGCCCCGATACAAAACTGATTACGCAAAAAGGGAATATTCTGGATCTGCACTGAAAAGATAGGGAAAAATTCGATCTCCTCAATGCATGCCTCTCAGACCCGGAAGATATTGTTTTAACTACGCAAGTTATCATTTTGCGTGGCACAGAAAAATTGGCGGTGGTGGCGGTAAACTGGTAGCTGTCAAAACTAGTCTCACGCATGCTCTGAACGGACGCAGAAAACACGGCAAGGACTGAGGTACTTTATTTTTATGTGAACCGTAGTCCTACAGAACAAGGTAATCAATGATGAATTTAAAACGGACTTTGGACTGGGTCACTTGACGCCAGCATATGGACAATATCAAACATGGAGGAAGAGTATGAGATGTAAACTTGTGATACAGTCAAACCAAAATAGAAGTGTACAGTCATAAACACAAAAAAGTGTAGTAGCAGGCAGTTATTAAATAAATAAGCGTTCAACTTTGGTATTCTGTCATTTGTAATCGAACTACTCAAATATTTACAGTAGTTAAATTGCAAATGCCGAAACATTCAAATTCTCTTCCGGAGCATTTCCGCTTCCCCAGAGTTTGAAGATCGTTTCGTGTCTGTGGCGGAAACGCTTTCGTCCATAATTGGCTCATTTCGATGTAATCCGATTTTCGTTGCAGCCTCCTCTGAAAACTCTATGAAACTCTTTAGGGCGTGTAGAAAATCTATGCGGTTTCCATCTGAATGTCTTTTAGGCGCCTATCACTCCAACCGTGACTCATGTAATTCACACCCTGACTCACAATGTCCACCCAGGCAACCGTGCCCATTAGAGATCACGTTGTGGTCGTGGCAACCAGAGTTCGGATAAGAAATTACGAGTGCTAAACAGAACGAAATAGCTGTCCAGTACTGTTTGTTGGTTATCACAAACATTTCTATAGCATAAGAAACAAATATTTCACACGAAGTCACTTCCGTATTAGTTGTAACCCCTTCTATCTTCGAAGGCTTGACTGAGAATAATTGATGTGAAATTCTAAGCATCATTCCAAAACTAACTGCCACGAACTCCCACAGCGGACTTCATCTCAGCTACAAAAGTTCCGGAACTGAAATAGGCTGGGTACAATATGGATGTAGTTGTGGGGTTGCATTCTTCATCCAGGCGGTTCCACGAACTAGTATCTTCCAATTTAGCGTTGACTTCCCGCTATGGGGAACCGTGTATATTAGCTGCATGCGACTGTGTCCTGGAGGAAGTCCCCGACCTTATTTGGTATTCCATTTTGTAGACATTCACTGTCTGGCAATTTAGTCTGGTAGGACGAAAATGGTGCTGCAGTTTGTTCCCAGATTTTAACTTTCCTTTACATCAATTGTGGGAGGTGCACTGAACCATTTTCATATGCTTAGAATCGGAACGAAGAGTAGCTGTGTTCTTTTGTCAGATCACTCGTCCAGATCGCAGACTCGTTCTGATTCAACCAGGTATACGTTTGTTGCGTCCTGGAGGTGTGTATATGTGTGTGTGGCACGGGAACCGATTTCGTTGTCTGCAACCAAGAGGAGTGGACGAAGCAAGGACATCCCTATCCCATATTTTTACAATGAAAGTAGTAAGAAGTAAACAGCTCATAAAAACAATTTAACAATCAAATAAACAAATCGTTTTTCCATATGTGAGGAAAATACATAATTATTTTACCGAAGTACTGGCAACGAATGATATTACAGCCAGCAATAATGCATACCATCTAGGTCCCAAGTGCGGTGAACACGATGACTGGGTGGTGTTCTTAACCATTCCCTCGTTTCAATCGATCAAGTCAATATGCTTTTTGGCAAAAATCGAAAGGTATTCCTTTTGCAACTTACTTTTAAATCTCATATACTTTCCCTTACTTGTAATGAAACAGTTTTTGCACGGTTGCATTGTATTACTTTAGCTATACAGGCCTCATCAGCGCTTATCATTGATCTGATGCAAATGAATAACAGCTTATTGTTCAGGTTATGCACACACGTTCGTTCCTGTGCCGTATTTTATGCAGAGCCTTAATGATCTCACAATGACAAGACACTATTCGACCCCTGTCGCTTGCGAAATTCCCGCAATATAAAACGAAATTTGCATATTATTCCAGCTTCTCCTCATCCAAAATACCTTCACACACACACACGCATACACAAACGATCAATGTTAAACAACTCCACAGTTCTGCCCCCCCCCCCAGTCCTTTTATTTTACATCCCCCGGGACCACATATTATGTTTCTTTATGCAAAGCATTACGTTTACTCCATGCTTTCGCTGTAATGCATTTTCACTCCGCTTATATCTACTGCATATCTGGTATCCGAATATGCATCCAACTATAAAATGAGCCCAGATCTTCATTTGATTGTGCAGTAACTGCTGAATCACCCGTTTATTTTGTAACCAGTTCATGGAATTAAGTAAATCAAACGTGACAGATGATGTATACTAGGGAAATGTCAAAAACGTAATTGAATTAGGAAACATACTATTGTGACTAATAACTGTACCAAACAACAACAATTAAACACTGAATGAACAGAACAACAACACTGAAAGATCTTTAATCATTTATCAGGTATATTTCAGGTGTCACTGTTCTCAACTTGACCTTGAATTCGTGCACGTCTGATCAAAGCAAATGGGATGTGCTTTTAAGAACAAAGGTGCCAATAACTTAGTAATCATTTATAAATTGCTTGAACTTTAATCCAGTATTATGCAATTTTAGCTTCCACAACAAGTGTATTATCCTCATAATAGTCGTTCACTGCATTCACTAGTCGTAATATGGCATTCCTGAGATTCGTTCCTTTAAACAACAGTCCAGGATCGACAAACAAACACAATCAATCGGAATAGAAACTTATCTGGTAGAGCACCTACTTCACTTCAAAGCCATTTATCACCCGGCAAGTAAAATCACTCGCTACATGTTGGTTTCAACTCTTTAAGTATCACAATTAGGAGATATTTGAGTTTAGACAAATGAAATGATTTACCAAAACAGGTATCAACTAGAGACGCCGGATCACCACGCAAAAGCCATTAGGATGTATCCTTGGAAGACGACAAAAGTAATCCAGAACCAGTCAATTAATTCGCCAAATAATCAAAGTAAGATACTGACTTTATCCTATATCCACGAGAACAAAAAGAATCGCTTTTGTTTTATTGTACAGAACAACATTACTTCAAATTGAAATATCTTTAATATCTGCATGTATATTTAGTTACAAAACTAACTTAAAGCGATAGCTTTAGAGATGTAAAATCATTGTACACCTTCATCGGAAGACGAATTTTGAGAATTCGGAAGCACAGTTTCCCCGTAACCAATTCAAAGTGGGAAGCCCCAAATACAGATTTGCACAATGTATCCATGGTCATTGTTGCACACCATCTGTACGCGTGCATACTGGTTACTGTGTCATGCTACGAAAGGCGCTTAGAATACTAGACAACGTAAATAACACCAGGGTTGTGCTATACGCCGAGGCACTCACCGATCCAAATCACTATCCCCAACTGTGTAGACAGAGTGAGTCGTTTAGCAATCTGGCTCTACCTTGGTAAGAGAGGTATTTGATGAGTGATTTGGATCACAATCTTTCTCGGTCTATGCATGAATCTGTTATTTCCGATCATATTTAGATGATCCCATAAACTGCAACATGCACGTGCAAAGATGCAGCAATATTATCTAAGATGCATTGGTCAAATCTGTGTTTTCGGCTTCTCCTTTGAAACACCTTCATTGATTTGAGTGATCTCGCACAAACCTATTGACTATCGGCGTAAACCATGTTTCTTGAATTACCTAATGGCATTTTTAGGAAATTGGAGGTATTTATTGCAAATTATTTGTTTTGTGATTTACAACAGATAGCATTTATTTGTATTTGCAAAGAGCTCTTCTTTACTTTCAGGTCAGGAAAATTGAAGTACTGTCCGGAAGCCAATTAGCCATGATTGTCAATGCGGCAGTATAATTGAATAGGGAACAATGAAGCGATGAAATAAAATTTAGCCTTCGCTTTCTAACACGTACATTTCTTTTTACACAAAATAAACAACCAAAACACTTACTTCAATAAAATATATGGATGGGATTATTTGAAGCAGTTTGGCACACCACCTCGTAGTGACGCTCTTTAATAAAACTGATTACGATTTTTATTAGGCCATTTTGAGTGTCAATTGACCAAACTTCGTTCGATATGCACTTTTTTGGATAGACTGATTGAGATTCCACTCGTCCGGGATACCACATTGGACCACATTTTGAGCAACATTTTTATTCAAAACCAACGGACCTGGTTTGCAAATTATCGGTACTTTGGACGCATTGTCCAACACCTCGGCAAACACTTGCTTCCTCCCAATCTGATTGGCACGACACGTGACATTGTACCAACCAGTCGACAATGCCTCTGGCGCGTCCAGTTCGCAAGTGCTGTCGATCCATGTGAGGTTTGAATCACACTCACTCTGATCAGACCAGCGGACGGATGCTGCAATCCTTGGTTTGCTGGTCATCACGTCATCCATTCTCCTTTGTAGCAAGTCTATCTCCATAGTCCGATTTGGAGGATCAGAACAAAGCAATGTGAACAAATACAAGAAAACCCACTTGATCGAACAATTTAGAAGCAAAAGTGGAGAGCACTCCCTGTTGAGAAAGCTATGGTCAAATCGTTCATTTGGTAAAGATGTTTGCCAACCGCAACTCTCAGATCAAACACCACAATTGGATCAGTGAACCATCCCGGTGGAGTTGGCTAAAATCTCTGATTGAGAATCAATCCAAACGAAACGAACCCATCTCTTTGGTTACCTAGTTGATTGACCATTGCGATGTCTTGGGCACCTTGAACGATTAACCTCATTCAAAAGGTGAGGTTTGATGAATTGTACATCGCCCCACAAAGATTCGGGGAGTTCACACACCGCTCTTTACTGTGCAGATCCGGTTTTTTCTATGAACAAAAGAACAAAATATTTGATTATGTTACCATGCCTTCACTGTTCAGGCATCTGTAGCAGATTTATTCCTGATCTAACTGGAATGTAAGCTGTTTTACTGCACTATAATCCATCTACAAACACCTGTCCGACTTACACGGAAATACATTTATTCTTTTTGATCCCAACAACTATTTCATACATTCAAAAACATCAAACCATGGATACAGTTTATCATGGAATTTACAAAGGATATTTTCCCTATTTCTTGAAGTGGGGATCGACTGGCTATGGGTAAAGTGATCGCATGGAACAGAATATCGCTCCGTGAGATAAAGTGAGTAGGACTATGTACTAACTTGATGGGCTTTATTTCACTGCAATATGAAAGGATTCAGACAAGCTGCTACGGATACAAAACCAGAAAAGTTGGCCTTGTGCGCACTTTAGAAGAAGAGGTAAATAAGTTACGATGCTGCGTTCGTAGTCCCATAAATCCGGATTTATTTAGGTTGCGTCCTAGCCCAAACCAGGAATTGATCAACTAAGCACAGACAGTTTATCCCAGTTCTCTTGATCACTCTTCAGAGATTCTTCCCTGTGAGCCTGTAATAGTAGTCACATCGGATAACCAACAGGACGAGTATGAAAATAAATAGCATAGTAAAGCGCGGGTGTACTTCCAAGGAGCACAGTTGAGAACACTGAACTGCAAACAGAGTGCGGAGGCAACCAACTCCACTGACACTGACGCTTGACTTCAACTGATCAGGACTGAATAGCAAACTGTTCACTGGTCGGCGGAGGTAACCAAGCAGTTGATAGGGAACTGAAATCGTCTGTTGCCCTCCCTTCACCCCGCTCAAGTATTCCGAAGTAGTAGTGACGGATAACTAACACTTCAGCTAAGCGATTATGCATATTATAGGTGACAATGTCAAATTAAAGCCGGACGATGATGCAGAAAATTCGAGTGTATTCAAAAAAAAATGTATTCAAGGTTACAATTTCTGTTTCAGACACACTGGACAGACCAATCAACAGCCGAATATTCATAACCGAGAGGGAGTACGGACACGCCAAACCTATGGATTACCAGAATTGTGTTAATTCATGCGTTCCATTTTGATCGATGAACATAGATGACTCGTCCCATCATGGTTTACAGCAGCGGTCGACCGAACTGCTAACTACCAATTAAAGATTCGAATGTTCGGCATAGTTCCAAGGACAATTTAAATTAACGTTTAAAAACAATAAAAATAATTGTCCTGTTTCACAAGACCACTGTGATTAGCCTTCATGTGATCAAAAAAGAGGTTATTTTTCGGAATATTTATCAGTGAAATATTACCATTTATACATCGAACATGAGATCCTTGTTTCTTGAGGAAGCATATGGAAAAACTGATGGCGTTCCCGTTGGTAGTACAGTGCGAATTATCCTTTTTTCTGATCAGTTGGAACAAAAGCTAACAACAATCAATCTATATTGTCAATTTGCGACCATGTCCACCAGCTAACACTGTCCAGTCGTTGGGATCAACAGGATGATAATGTCCAGTTTTCTCAATGTAAAGTTTCGGTTTGGGTATTATCTACATTTCACGGGCTTCACTCGAATGAAACAAATTGTTGGTCTCGTTTGCTCACTACTTCAAACAGGGTGTGGCTTGTAAATAGAAAATGTGTTCCAAGATTGAGGCAAGCTCGTAAGAAAACAATAAAACCGAATGAACATGCAAAGATCTTCATCAATACACAATAATAAGTGAAATGGAAAGCTCATGAGCGTGGAGTACGTGAAGGTTGTTTGATTGACTGCTGAAGTCCTACGTTGACAGTTGTTAGAGATGACTGGATGCGTCTTGTGCTGAGACCACTCTGAAATTAATAGAACAGCTAGAATTGTGATATTGTGTACACATATCATGGTTTTGAAGAACCTGTTGTGTTCAGCAAAAGAAAGAGTAGTTGTGAATGTTATAGTGTTAATAACACGGCGATGTCGGTAGAGAATTATATTCGCCGACGTTTCG
>UZAN01051744.1:0-14798 GCA_900618425.1 Echinostoma caproni | reverse complement strand
GGGTGGGATTGGGAGGAAGCGGAGGGCCATGATAGGTTGAGTAACTTCACAAATTGTTTTTGGGCGCACAAAGAGTTATGCAAACGGATGCGGTTTTTAATCAACTTTGGTCTGCGACCCCGAACACGGTAGAATCTGAACTACTTCAGTCACACTCACTGTGTGATAGGACTCGACGAGATGTGAAACGATGGCACTTGTAATAGTTTTAATCACACCAGTGTTTAGCCAGGCCGGATGATGTTCCCGAACTCGTGTAGATAAGCGCCTTCTCGTGCGGCCGATATACGTTGCTCCCCTGGAACACGTGAACAGGTTCACACAACATGAGACTGCAGAAGCAGGAATCCTGTCTTTGAGTTGCGTACACAAGATCGGTCTGGACGTGAATACGATACGTCATTTTGCTGCGCGAAAATTATTCTCCAACGCAGTTCCCAGTTTACGGCTAACCAATTCTGCGATTGCATCCCCTTTGAATGGGAGAGAAATAGTACCCTGCTATCTTCTCTGCGCTTAAAAGTCTTTCCCTCGGACGATTATTTCGCAAAACGTTCTGGTTAGTCATTTTATTGGAAAACATCATAAAGACACATGGATGCCAACTATCGACGACTATCACTTGACTTCAAAATGTGCGATCGCCTATCGATCAACCGGGTGCAACCCAGAGATCAATAACCGAATCACTTGGTATTTCAAGAAAAGCTCTTTACAGTATTATATTCCACCGAACCACTGTCGGATAATTGGTGAACACTGCAGCATCTCAGGAAAGATGCCATCTGAAAACCAACGAAAATTTCACGACAGTGATTGAGGCAATCCTGGCTTGGTTTACCGCTATGAGTGAAAAGCACGCCGAGTTCCCCACGATGGAGAACATCGTTGGTAAGAAGGCAACTCAGCTAGCACAAAAGATGCATCATCGCGAGTTCAAGGCTTCCAACAGTTGGCTTAGCTCTTGATCAGACAGATGTGTTATGCAATCCTACAAACTAAGAGACAGACAACTACACATTTGCATTACTTCATAGGTTTGTGGGGAAAGTTTGGCGGTACCACCTGATGCAGTGGACGAGTTCCGAGCGGGGTTACCGCAGTTGATTCATGGATACGCTGACTGATATTTTCAATTCAGATGAAATCGACTTGTATTACAAGCAGCTCCCAGAAAAAACATTATATTGAAATAAAAAGCAGTTTATAGATCCAAGAAATTCGTCCGATTTCAACCACAAGATGACTTTTCAAAAACACTCTATTCTAGTATGTATAGATAACAATCCTTGCCATAACAAAGCCACAGTATTCGAATCAGTACAGTCGCCTCCGAACTGTTCGTCAATGTTAAAAACAGTAGCTCAGACTATGAGTTGGTCATTCTAATATTTGTTTTGCAAATATTCACTGGAAGATGTTTTATCCTTGAACGAAGATGCGCAACAAAGTATGAAAGCCGAGGTGGACATCCTCGTGGGCATGCATCTGGTCAAGAAAGTTTGGGTATCTGTGCACCCCCACCTATTGAGCAACGCTTTCATAAAAGCTGGGTTCAAAGCCATATTGAATCAGCCGTCGATGCAGCCATCAGAGGATAACTGCGATCCGATTGAAGACTTTACGCAGTCTTTTGATGAACGATTTGTTGAAAAAGAAATCGCCTCGTTTCGAATCAAGCTAAGCATCACAAAGAAGACGAATGTGGAGCAATGAATGCACCGGAATCAATTGAAGCTCTTTGTCTTGGCTAATCGGATTTCAGACCGATTACTGAAGTGTACAATTGACTTAAACAGCACATTTGTTGATTTCCAAAGCATAACCGGGCGGAGACAAACGACGATTTATGATTGCTGAAAATGCATCTTCGTAATCTCCAAAGCCTTTTCCACAATTCTGTGGGGCGCCCGAATATGGTCATTTTTGTTGCATTGGTCACCAAAGCCACGACCATTCGGTCTATCGCACAAACATGTAAACGGGTGAACGATAATCGCGATTGACTGGTAAGTAGGTGTGTGGAATAAGGTGTCAGATCCAAGCGATCGATAAACGCCGTAACGCGGATGTGCATATCTCGATGAATGAACAATAGCCGCACTTGCTAGAGCACCGATGAATTGAGACAGGTCATTGACCAAATTCTACGTTCCGGAAAAAAGTTCTTATTCGTCAATGTTAAAAACAGTAGCTCAGACTATGAGTTGGTCATCCTAATATTCGTTTTGCACCACCAGTTGTACTTGCCCTTGATTGGCCACTTACCTCAGAACTTTGAACTCTTGAGCTAACTTGAGATTTTGGTCAACTGTGAAAGTGCACACAAATGGAGCGGTGCACTATAATCACTCTCATCCTCTCGGTCGAGCCAAATATATAAACTTGGTCGGAAGATCATTTTCTTCCTCTTGCAGTCCTATTATGGCCTTGGATCGTATGCTGCTGAGTGTAATTGCGTACTTCTCATTTCGGTCACTGAGCCGTTCTGTTTCTCTGCCATGCGGAACTATACTATCACCTGCCCGGTTTGATCCTCTGATTTGTGGGGCAAATTATACCGGGTGATGACTTATATTAGAACCGTCAAACGCCACGTCAAAGGAGAAAACAGCGAATACTCCGAAGACCGTGTGTATTTTGTACACAAGACACTTGTAACAGACGGGTATGAACTAGTGCATTGCATATTGATAGATCAGTCCAAATGACTCCCGCCCCCAGAGTCCAGAGAATCAGAAGAAAATTGGAAGGATACAATTAGACAAGCAAAATGGCGGACAGAACAGATATGGTGCAGAGGAGAGAATCGGCACCATCTTCTTGAAATAACATTGGCCAGTTCGTGGTAGATTTGTCAGCGTAACCTCACTGCTCACCTGTTTCGGTTGGAGCCTGAATCGGTGGAGCGTTTGCATTCACATTGGTATCCTCTGTCTTCTCCGGAGGTTTGGCAGATTCCAATTCTACCTCACTGCTATCACTCTCTTCAGAATCGAACGCATCGGCCGGTACGGAGTACATCTTTAGTAACGGCTGAAAGGGAAAGACAATGCTTTACGTGATCCGATTGGAAAGTGGACCATTTTTGACAAAGATAAACAGCTCTCTATTGTTTTGTTTTTTAATTAGGTATAGATCAGCACAACTGTCAATCGGTATTCTGATGGTATGAGTGACACCCGGTGAGGTGCACCAAGTTCGAGGTACAAACCCTGCCACTTTCATCCAGTGATCATACTTGTCAAGCGGGTATCCTCAGCGCCATCATCTGACTGTCTACAAATCCGAACGAGATCCCTGCTATTCAAAAGTTGGATGCGATCGGAGGTGCTAATCAGAGCCATATGAAGCCATGTCGGGATAGTCATGACAACTGCTCCGTCGTCATCATCATCCTCGAATTAACCATAGATTACGTTCGTTGGGACGTGTAACACATGTCACCAAGTCGGCTGCCATGGTGCACGTTATTTGCGAAACAGGTGATGGATCGGAAAAAGTAAAGGATGTTCAAACCAAGACTTAACCAAGAGACTTGCTCAAATAGATCGCGTTAGGTTTTTTTTTAATGGAGATATTGGGATTAGCGTACACGATGGTGAGAGATACTGAATGATATAACTATCGTAAACAGTGAGCCTCATGCATCTACTCAATAATCCATGTAACCTTAGTCTTCATGAGTTCTCGAGTTTCACTCAGAAAATGACTTGAAAATTTCAATCGTCCCTTTATTCCTGGATCCCAATGGGTAGCAAAAAGAGACGGTAACTGAAAATACAAGGTTAGTGTTTGTAAAAACAGCTTGAAATTATTGAATTACTGAATTTCCAAAGTACAACATCACAACTAGATCAGGGAAATTTTCGAAAACCCAAACCTGCATGAGTTACGAATTAACCCAAGTGGGGAAAGACACGATATTATAAAAAAAAAAGTAACCGAAACACAAGACAGGAGCTAAGTCCAATGAGACTATTACCTTGCTAGGATCCTTTACCAAAAGGTATTTGCCTTCGGGCATCTTCAAAAANAAGAAGTCCACAATGCAACGCAAGATAGCCCATCCGTTTTCCCAGTTGAGATTCAACTGTTGAGCGAAGTCGGCCGGTTTGAACTGTTGCGTACCGAGGATCACATGACGGGAGGAGTCTTTGGGATTTACACGAGAAACAAATCTGAAAAGCAAAGCGGAACAGAGCTAGCCAATTTGAGTTTAAGTGTAGAAAAAAAATAATAGCTCTCGCATCGAAGACATCAGACCCGTTTTATCGCTCGTAAGGTTAGCGGGCGTCGTCAAAATTCACTTCCTAATCGTGTGCTGCTAAGCCATAGCTCATTGTTCACGAAAATTGAGAAATAGAAAACCATCATCCGTCTCTGCTTCGAACTAGGATCCGTGTATCTGGCACGAGATCCTAACAAGAATTCGGGTTAGATACGTTCTCACGATTGAAACAACATTAGTACAGTGTTGATAAAGTCACATGTAAAGTGGTAACCGATCAAACGGTTTGACACGCTTTCAATGAGCATTCCAGAGAAAGAGCAAGTGTGAGCAAGACAAAATCTGACATAATTCTTATTTACATTAGCTTCCTGATCCGCAATACATTGCACATATGTTCTTGGACAAAATTGATGATTAAAATCATTGCTACGTTACATAAGACTTTCGCTTACCTAAGAAAGGACGATGGCATGCATGAAAAGAGAACAAAAACACTAATGCATACTACAACAATAAACTCAAGTTAGGCATCTCAAATTATTTCGAAACAGAATGAAAGCTGATTTTTGACACCGTCAAACTGAACCTCACTGACGACTGTGATTATCTGTTAAGATGGTAAATGAAAAAAGCGGAACAATTAGCTCAAAATATGGCTTGTTTAACAACTCAGTTCGATGTCTTTGACCGGATTTCCACAAACGATATCTAAACTAAGCACGGTCAGACGGGCGTTTCCGGAAATAGTATTCTGGCGAAAAATCGGAGAACTTGCGTAAATCGATGGTTCATACATAGGTCACGGCAGGGAAGCAGGGACAACGGAAGCTGTACCATGGCCGGAAATGACTGGCCCTAAACAAAACAAACTCCTTGTGTGTTTCAGATTTGGACCAAAACTTGCAAGTTTATCTGTCTTTGATTTTGGACGGCGACCGTGAACACGCTTGAAACAATTGATCAATGTGTACACATTGCCTGCTGACCGAGAGTAACACCATATTAGCGCCCTACTTTACGGTTGCGAGACCTCGCCCCTCCGCGTTGAGGATGCTGATCGACTTCCGTAATCGAGCACCGATGTCTCCGAAGCATTGCTCGTGTCTGGCGAGGTCAGTTGTCGTGTATTGGGCGCGGATAGATGTTCTCTAACAGAAGTAATCGCTCTACACCGCCTCCGATAGCTGGGTCACGTATTGCGTATCCCTGCCTTTCGACAACCTTTTCGTGCTCTCTTTGCACGTGCCGGGCAAGGCTGGAAGAAGCGGTGCGGCGGTCAGACCATGACATGGACTAGAGGCATGAAGAAGTTGGCTTCAGCTTTGGCTTCGGTTGGTGCAGCCCGCCTTCCAGGTTGGGGCCCAAGGGATGAGGATTGTCATTGGGTAGAGACGCTAAGTGATATGACCCAGAATAGCTGTCAGTGGCGCGAATGCTGTACGGTCTGTCCGTCGAAATCCCGTGCTCCGGAGAAAACAACAAACAACCGGAAAATAGCAAAAGGTGTAAGATGAAACACAAAAAGATCTTGTTACTCCAGTTATGAACCATTTCCCCATGTTTAACTGTTTCACGTTCTTTCCACCCTGTTTTGTATTCCAATTCATCTGGCCCCTATTATTCTTGTGACGTTGGCACTATGATTGTCTGCAAGCCGGTGTTATATATATACCATATTAGGCTCGATTGAAGGATTGCCTGTATTCGTAGGACCCAGTTTTTGAGATACCGTGAACGACGTTGCATGTTGCGTTCCTTTTGGAGATCGCGTTCCGGTCAGTGGAGAGCGGAAATATGGCTGTGCAATGTGGCACGGAAATATTATGACCCGTCCTGGACTGTGCGAAAAAAGCTGATCACACTAACTTACCCTAGTTTCAGCTGATCCGCTCCGGCAAGAATACTGCAAGTTGTCCACCGTGCCAGTTTGAAGGCATTGTTCTTAATCTCGGAGGCGAGGACAGCGCCAACTTGAGTATCCAATTTTGAACGCCAATCAACGCCACCGCAATACTGGAGAAAAAGAAACAACAAAATTGTACTACTGTGGTGAGGTCCTATTACTCACATCAGTAGTGAGTGGTATGAGTGCAGGAGGTTAGGGGATTCTGATAGTATTCAAAAATTGAAGACACCCGGGAAGGGTTGGTGGATTTTACATTGCATCAACTGAAGATGCGAACAAATTGTAGAACTCATTATTCATCTATTCAGAGTTTTTCATGAAACCGTGACTTGACCCTCCCTCTTCATTCCGGCATTGGCCATGTGGGTTTGCAACACTACAGAGGCAAATGCTAGTGCGTGTCGAAATGAGCATGCATCAATAGAATACGGTGACATATGGAACAATATGCAGGCAAGCTTTGAGCCACATAGGGAGAGGAGATAATTACAAACAATATTCCTATTACAAGATGAACAATGGAAACCAATGCATTAAATTTGCTTAGGGAATTTACAACCGACGCCTTCGCCTAACCGAAGCCTGACTCGCAAGGTAAGCTGGATGGTGTGGAAACTGCAATCTATTGCGAGCCGGTGTCCAGTTCAGCGAATTATACGCCTATTAAATGGGGTCAAACTTCCAAGGTGCCTAATGCACGTCCGGGCCGATGACCTCAGCCACAACCAGGAAGGTATATGTAAGCGTGTTCCGGACCCTTCTTCTTGGTTGTTTTGGAATCGGGGCTTTAGTCAACTCCCCTAGGTGAATTGTCTATTATTCACCAACCCGATTATGGCCTCGAATGTTGGCTTTTCGTCCTCCCACTATGGTGGGAAAACAATTCCGCAACGGGAAGGCAGTGAATAGGACTTCTGAGTGATTCGATGGGTTTATTTTGGCACTGGAAAATGCCGAATATGTGGAAAGAATCTAGTGTGGTGGAAAATGATGAGCCAAGTGGGTCAATTATAACAGCAGTTTATACAACGGTGTACACAGGCGCAATAGACGGTAAAAATGTCCAAGACCATCTACGAGATAACTCAGAATGAACCAGGCATCAAACTCACCACATACGATTTGTAGCTAAACCCTAGCCGTGTAACATTCTCACAGTGTTGTCAATTCAGTCATCCTACAAGACGCGGATACAACCACGAGACACAACAGCAGAAAGTATTTGCTTAACCGTTGAATATGCAATCGTCACTCGTTTTATTGTTCTCCAACCGAGTATGGTTAGGATGGATTCAATCAGATCCTGAAACTCGACCATGCAACGCGGTGCAAACCCCGGCTTACTTGACCGAACTGGAGCAAACGCCTTCGATCGAAGTTCTTAGTCGACGAAAACACGATAGACAAAGCAACAACGAAAGTGTGCGGGGCGAGAGCAGGTAGAACGTACTCGTGAATCAAACTCATTCAGTGCACGGATACAGACGAACTGTGGTGAAGCATTTTCGGTGTCCGCAGCGGGAGGCAGTACTCCGTTCACTTCGCATCGAACAACCAAACCGATATTATTCCCCAAATCAAACAGTCGATAGCGATAACCGACCGAGCCGACCTCTTCTTTCTTTGACTGCTTACGTTTGGAATCACGTGCCCCATCGTCTCCATCGGATCGGTCTCCATCGTCGTCCTCATCTTCTTCATCTTCATCCTCGTCTTCTTCGTCATCATCGACAAACGGATTCGGTTCAGGGAATGCATATTTCTTCCCGCCCTATAAGACCGCACGGAACAGCATTAGGGGGAGGAAAAAACAAGTCATTCGATCAATGTGGGAGTTTGATCTGAATAGAGCACAATAAACTCAACATAGTGTGCAGAATCACTCCCGATGTAGGGTGTTTATCAGTTGTATCTATCATTTGAACACATCTCTTCCTGGGGCACTGCAAACCACGTTTCATTCAATAGTTCTAAAACCTCTCTTCTTTCCATTTCCTTAAAACATCATCCATCCCCCCGCTCATTTCTTATTTAATTACATCCAACTGCGTTCCACAGACTCTGTTTCCCTTCTTGGATCGCTTATAACGTTTTCTTTATGCTGGTCCCTTTTTATAAATAAGCTTGCTCTTCGTGCTGCGCGCAAGGTTGGATTTCTATTTCGTGTCAGAAGCTTTTTCACCCCAGCTCATCTTCTATTGTACAAAGCTCAAATCTGCCCTGCTCTGGAATACTGCAGTCACCTGTGGGGTGGAGGGTCGGCCTCTTCCCTTTCCCTTCTTGTTCGTGTTCAACGAAAGGCCATCCGGCTAATCGATGATCCTTCTCTAACATCCAGTCTACAGTCGTTGGCCCATCGTCGAGCAGTTGCTTCATTGTCCCTGTTCTACCGCTACCACTTTGCTTTTTGTTCTTCGGAACTTGCCTCGGAAGTTCCTACTCCTACCCGCTCATCCCGTACACAGGCATCTAGCTATCCTTATCAGGTTTCTGATCCTAGATGTAGTACCTCTCAACTCTAATCTTTTTTCCCACTGAACTGCCAAATTGGAGAACACCGCTTGACGTTTTTCCCCCAACTTACAATCTTACACTTTTTAAACGCAGAATCAATTAAGTGGATCTTACGTGAATTTTTCCCTCCTCTCCCTTTTACAGTATGCCATTTGTCCATGGAGATTTCCCCATTTACTGTAATTCAGTTCAGTTCAGTTTTTACAACCATTAACCATGCACTTTCGTGCGCGGGTTTTGGTTATATACATATTTAACACCGGCTTGAGATCAAGCTTGGTGCCAACGCTATGACAATATTAACAATAACAATAACGAGCGGGGGGGGTAAGGTACAGAATATAGAAGAAGAATGTAGCTGTCAGGATAGGAGATTACGAGTAAAAGGAATAACAATTTTTTGGTTGTTTCACCGTACATTTTTTGGATTTTTTTCTTTGTTTTTACGGGGTACGGGATTTGGTTTTGGTTGCCCCTTTAGATAAAAGAGAAAAATGTAGATAGGAATGTCGAAGCAAATTCAAGCGGAAAGTGGGAAATTCATATAGAGTGATGTTATGAGAATAACGAGTGGATGCACGAGCGCCACTGTTTGCGACACCCAGCCATATCACTGTGTCTCTTACCACCGTTGACCATCATCTCTGAGTCCCCAGCCAGGGAGCCTAACGGGGCCTACGTGACCTAGTCCCCTGGTCAGGGTTTTCATACCCTCGTGCCAGATCTTAGCTTGACCGCCCTTCGTTTTTTTCCAATCGCTACCAGCCTTGGAAAACATCGTTCGCCGCGGCTACCTATCTGGCGACATACGTAACACATGTCCCAACCAGCGTATCTATGGAGGTCGATCACTTGCTCTAGTGGACGACCGCGACTGCCTAAAACTCTACGCCTAACCTCAGCATTGCTAGTCCGATTACCCCACCAGACACGTGCAATGCTACGTAGACAGAGGTGTTCTAACACCGACTGTAATTCACGTCGTGTAATAAAAAATACCGTTTGAGAAAAAGGGGCAAATGAATATGCCGGAAAAAATCTTTATTACACACTTTCGTGTGACGAATAGCAGATGGTGTAAACCTCATAGTCATGAGGACCTTCTGTTCAGTGAAGGAAACCGGTAACCTAATCCCCAGGAGTGGCGAACCACATAAAGCCTCCACTAGGTTAGGCGTGGTATTGAACCGGACGACAGCAAAGCTGCCTACCACCGAAGTCGGATGGCGGTGGCGGGACTCGAACCTCGGACCACAGGGTCCAAAGCTCGCCTGTGACAGCGACTAAACTACTGAGCCACCGCCACCCTAGCGGCAATGGGCAAGATCAGTAAGAGTTGATGCTTCTACTGAATTCAGACTAATGTCTACAAAAAAACGTTTAATGACTATCCTGGTCTTTGAATGATTCGTCTGTGTTAACCATCGAAATAGTCAACCGAAATCAATCCTTCTCTTCTGTCAACTTTCAAATTGAGTTTCGACACAAACTGGAGAAGACTAATTGCATCACTATTCGGTTTTCATTAGAGTAAGGTTTTTAAAAATGCACTCATGTTTGTCTAAGACAGTTTCTCACTCGTTTGAACCAATTTGCAATGACTAAGTGGAAACGTAAACTAAACTCTGTTCAAAGGAATTTCTGATTTCTTAAAACACAAAATCCCCAAAAAATCTAAACTGAAAATCATCAAAGGTATCAAGTGATCTCGTTGTAATGGTACTGGTGAGTGACGCACGAGGATGTTATTGAAAGTGGGAACAATTATCGAATAAAGCTCAATCTATCAAATAAGAATATAATATAATTTTAATGTAAATGAAATAAATACACCTTGTTGAGCGATATTCTGGATTGACTTTCAGCGTAAATAGAAGAGAAAATCGAGATTAAAAGACTTCAAACGGAAGTGGAAGTTGAGTTCATTTGGGCTTGAGCCCAACCACCACGATGCAACTCTGATGAATGCCAGTTTCGCTGTCGTATGATGTATTGGGGCCTTAAGTGGTTTGCTATTCCAACTCCCGGTGCTAAGTTGCCCGCGTCCGTGAGTGAACAGCGGGTCCACGTCACTAGGGGTCTGCTGTTCACCATACAAAAGTATGTAACAAGGAAACCTAACAGGGACTGATGGCAGATTGACCATTTCAATAGACGTGTACGTGTGAAAAATGAGATCTATATTGTTACCGTGATATAAGAGCTATAACATGGTATTTCAGGTAGGGAAGGAAGGTATGAATGCGGTGGGATTAACTCACCATAAGCAACATTTGTTGAGATAAATTCGTATTGATATAGGTGGCCTCCAGTGCAAGGCGCTGAGCGGAATTGATATGAGTGGGCTCTTCATTCGGTGGTTCGGCGGCAGTTTCACAAACACTAACCAGATCTGGTCAGGAGAAAACACGGACGAACATGCATTCAGGCGATTGTAACAAACTCAAATTGCGCTCACTTTAACACCTGCGATGCGGACACAAGTTGATCAAACAAAAAACGCTCTTTGCACTGTACTACAATATCTTATGACTGACATAAGGATTAAGGTTACCTTTGGGACAAATCCAGGAAGTCTAGAGGCCGATCACATGTTCTGGGTCTTTAATAGACTATCAGCTTGCGTAAATGGCGAGCTTGTTAGAATCAAGCCACTTTCGGCAGAGCATCCTCGTATGCACCACGCCTACCGGATAATACCGTGTGCGATGTTAACCGGGTTTAACACTGAATACATACAGATGTGCGTACAAGTTAGACGTTCCTGGTCTTCGTGTGAGGCGCCTAGCAACGCACACGATGGCATTCAATAATTCAATTCATAACAAAACCAAATAGTAGGACTCCGTTGTGAAGCGAGTAATTGTTCATGATCATGTGAAATGAAAGTGAGAATCACTTAATATCAGAGACCCTATTCGAAAGTAATTGACCAAGTGGATCAAAACAACGCAAAATATATCGATACAACGTAACTGATCGATATGGCAAATACCAGAAAAATTCTCCGAAAAAAAGTTAGCCCACAAATGCTTGCAATACTATTAGAAAGTGGAACAAAAACGATTGCCTCCAGGGCTGAGCGAGCTTTGAACTTTCCGGTATTTTATACCAATTGAATATCAAGAATAACTGTGGCTTCCCTAGATGAGCGATCCGACTTAAAAAGTATCAGTAGTTGAGATGTTCTGAGCCATTTATCACTACGTACGTAGTTCAGATAGACCAATAACGTTAGCTAGCTGGAAACGATTTTGAACAGCTGATACAAAAAGCATGCTGTTTGTGTTTCGAAAGAAAATGTGAGCACAACCTAACCGTGGTGTACTGATGCCGATACTTATTATTATTATATTTCACACTTGTCTGAGGACAGACTGAGAGCCAGGCAAATCATGGTACAATAATCCTCATAAAAAAGAAAAAGGTCCATGCTTGGCTTGTAAGCTACCAGGTTGCCCAGGTCAAGGCAGGTGAATTTTCCGGAGGAATTCACAACCGGAGCCTTCAGCTAGCCAAGGCAGCGGGGCGGTGTGTGAAAACCGCAGTCCATTGGGAGCCGGTGTCCAGTTCATCGGAACATACACCCTTCGGACGCGATTAAACATCCAAAGTGCCCAATACACCTCAGTGCCCGACCGAGCCGGTGATTACTGCCACAACCGACAAGGTGTGGTTGTGGTTCATACGCCTCCTCATGGTTGGTTTGAAATCATGGTTTTTGGCCAACTCCCCTAGGTAAACTACCAGTGGTCGACCAACCCCGTTATAGCCCCGGATGTCAGCTCTTCGTCCTCTCACTTTGGTGGGGAAACACCTGCGCCACGAGAAGGTAGTGAGTAGGGCTTCCTCAGCAGAAGTTATTCGAGACGCTTGGTCGTATGGGAGCATTTCACAAGGTGCAAGGGAAGGGTGACCAGCCACAACCCTAGACACCCAATCCCAACCATACTGAGGCTTATCCCGTTCCGCTGCTAGGCGCATCGTATTATATCCCATTCCGGAAAATTTCTGGCGATAATATCCATAGGACCAACTAATTTTTCAATAGTACACACAGGTAAAAATAATAAAAACAGGAAAATGAAAGATCTCTACTGTATCTAACTCCCATTAAACCTCGTCCCACACTGGCTCTGAAAGAGCCGTCTATCAAAACATCACCCGTTGTTGCAAACACGGTTATTATGACGAAAATATACCTCCTAGGTACAAGTGTACGAATGAACTGGCAACAGATTACCGGATACGCATGCCTGACGAGCGGTTAGAATCACGAAACTGGTCGTGTGCTTCCAGGGAATTATGTGGTCATTGTTCACAGACAACTTATTATGAAATACATATATGCAGTGTGTGTGTGTGTGCGTGTGTGTGTGTGTGTAACGCACCGAATTCCCCTTTGGCACGAGTGTCGAAGAAGAGCACATCTTCCACACGAGTAACCACCAAATCCCATGGGTTGACTGATCTTGTGCAACACATGATGCTGGCGGCAATCGCATCGGTACAGTAAACACGTCCGGCATGCTGTTTCGCCAGACGGACAATAATTGGATCGTCCGTTGTTGACACGGTGTGAATCACTCGATTGACTCGGCTAAGCGGTCGTTCATTTCGAGTGGAGACTCGGTCGTACGATTTGTCGTAGTACTCCATCTCACCGCAGTTGACACTGATCAGGGATTCGACACAGGGAAGGTTATACAAAACAAACCAGAGAGGAAAAACGTTTCGCAATGAAGATTTATATCGTGCCGAACGGGTATTGAATGAACAAAGAGCATGTATAGAATGGAATGTGCAATCATTAAGTCATGACAGTTTTGCATGGAATGAGGATTAAAAAACGCATACCAGTATGAGCATGGAACATGATCAAACAGGACGTAGTGGACCGCAAAAAAGGGACCGTACGACGCTCCATCGTGTTTGAAGAAAGTTATGGGTAAGGATGACGTTTTCTACNATAATCACTTGAGTTATTCCACACCAATGACAATAGTGTGGTGCGTAAATTTGTATCCTCAAAACTATCCCCTCCTCGGGAACATCAGTTTACTTATGAACCTATAATTCTGTTTCACTTTTCACAACCCAGCCAGCACTCCTGGATGTTTATTGTAATTATGATTTATGCAGGTGAAAAGCTTATAATTCCGTCAGAAGCAGAGAAAAAAGTCGAGTCCTGAAACTGGCATAGTTTGATAGGTGGATAAATGCTGCGTTAACACGGTCCAAATCTGCTGCACAATCTCGATTTCTGGGTTCGGTCCCCTACATAGGGCGTACAACATATGCGATCGACTTCGGTTAAAATAGCAGTTGATAGTTAATGAGTCTTTAGACTCGTACGATCGTTCCTTCTTCTGAATGATATTAACAGTGGAGATGCTATTTCACTGTTAAAACAAATAGTTCTGAGGGCAGTATAGGTTGAATATGTGATTTGGTGCATAAGCTGACTGCATTGTTTAAAGGAGAACAGGAGGAAAACCACAAAACAACATTAACTGGACGCGTAAGATTTGTGGAAGACATATTGTGAAGGCGAACAGTGACTTTGTAGGTTTCCTAAGTGTATAGCGAACGGAGGAGATTTTACTGTGGGTTTCAGCTTTTACAAACCTGAAACGTGTATTTTCGTGCGGCGGTTTCGGTTGCTGTCTCTTGGATTATCACCTGGATGAAGGAGTGAAGGGAAGACTGAAATGTTAAAATCAGTATCAGCGAGAAATTCAGAATCCATGAAGATTAAGGTTGCAAAGAAATTGAGTAGATGTTCGAGTGCCACTGTTTACGACACAGCCAGAACACCGCATTTCTAACTATCGGTTACGCTGATCCTGATCCAGGATAACCCAACGCGGGCTGTGTGAGAAACTCTCCCGGTCAAGGTTTTCATACCCTGATGTTTTTTATTACACACCTAGGTGTGATGAACAGCAGACGGGGCGGACCCCATAGTCACGAGAATCTGCTGTTCAGTGACTGAAATGGGCAAACTAAGCCCGGGATGTGGTGAACCACATAAAGCCCCAATAAGTTAGGCGTGGTATTGAACCCGACGACAGCAGAGCTGTCTACCACCACGACGAGACTGCACCTTGACGTGGTGTGATGGCTTGCGCGCCTCAGTGACCC
>UZAN01051742.1:8247-18526 GCA_900618425.1 Echinostoma caproni | reverse complement strand
ATAAGGGAAAAGACAGCATGTCACAAATCAATGGGCAAAGTGGAATAATAAGGGTGGTATATGTCTGTATGTATACATGTCAGTGCACAGCTAGGTATGTACACGTAAAAAACGAATATATAACCGATAAGCTTGCAGCGAAATAGACCACGAAGTTTGGCCAAATCACTCGGGCCATATGGAAGTGAGTAATGGTTCTGCTAATGAATAGGTGGTCACAATACGTCTAAGAGTATGTACCAAGGTGGAATGTGTTTCACAGATACAACTTTGAAGCTGAATCGGTGTACTGATAGAGGTTTTGTTTAGAAAGTGGTCACAGCTACCTGGTTTGCATGTGCCACGCAGTTTACTCAAATAATTCGAGCGAAAACGAGGTGAGGAATAATTCTGGTAATGAATAAGTGGTCACAATACTTCTAAGAGTATATATGTATTACGTTCTTGTATAATAAATTTATTGTACTACATTCCCGGACGTTTTATGAGACGTTACATATTAATGTGGGATAGACCCTAAGTTGAACGAATAATTGATAGGATGAAACGGAGAGGTTTAAATGTATGCATGGCAGTTCATTGAAAATGAAAAAGCCTGTGTTTATCAGAAATAAGCGAGGTAGGTATATTACGAGTAACGGGTGGAGTAGAAAAATGTGAGGAGAAATGAATAGATAAGAGAGTCATTTCTTGAGCGATGGAAAAAACGTGCAAAGTGCCTGTTACAAATTCACATTTTATTCGCGAAATTTTGCGTGACAAATTCGCGAGTCAGAATGCGAAAGATTTCGCGTTATCTTCGCGCTTTTGATGACATGGTGACAAGTAACTTGATAAGGGGGAATGAATGACGCTTTGTAAGCTAGCAATGATCATTCAATTGTAAACACAAAACTGGACAAAAACAACCAAGTTGTATTCATGGATCCGGTAGACCACAAGAAAAAGGCGTTGGAACATCTGTCGACTGGACCGTATAAAAAACAGAGCGATCCTGAACAAAACACAAGCACTCACAGCCAAAAAACTTTAGGAGTTAAAATTAAAATTCGGTAAGTCACAACGGTTCCAAGTGAATCCAAAGACTTGTTGTCCAGCCCGCTTTTATTTTCTACCCAAGGTGCACAAAACAAACTCCTATTCGTCGTATTGATGACTACACGAGTACTCTTAATTACAAGCCAGCAAAATGTCTCACACCTATTTTACGATCCCTCTTGAAGTGTAACGGGCATTTTATGGAGAATTCATCTCATTTAGTGGAGGAACTCAGAACACTGACTGTTGAACGTGATGAAAGCTTAGTGAGCTACGATGTTGTACCCTGTTTACACAAATGTCTATCAATGGATGTCTGCACATAGTGAGAAGTGACCACACACTCAGTGAACGAACGAAATTGACAGTTGACAAAATAATGAAAGCAACTGAACTATGTATGAAGTCAACGTTATTTGTGTATAACCGTTCACTCTACAAACAAACTGACGGTGTTTTTATGGGATCACCTATTTCACCGATAATTGCGAGCTTGATTTTGAAAGAGTTGGAAGGACGGCTGCTAACTTCGACCAATCTGGCACCAAGAATTTGGTGTAGCTACGTGTATGGTATCTTTTTCGTCATAAAGTGGTGCACTTCGAACCATTCACGAACTTTTTAACTGAATTTCACAAACCAATCAAGTTTACGCTGGAAACGACTGGCAGGACGCTAGATTTTCTTGATTTCCATGTGAAAGTAGTGGGTTCGGGTAAAGTATCGGTGACGATACACAGGAAAGGCACACATAAAAAAAAACAATATCTCAGCTTCCATTCTGACCACTCGTCGAACACCAAAATGTCAGTGGGACATAGCCTAATTACTAGACCTCGGAAAATAGTACCCAACAGAAAGGATGAACGTCAAGGGATGAAACGGATTACTAAGGAATTAGAAAATATTGAATATCCGAAGTTCATTGAAAAAAGTCAAACGTCGGGATATTCATACATTACAGTCAACTACGCCAAAAGCGATTCGTTGTCAACTTCTGTAATTCCATATCGTGAAAACACGTCAGAAGACATACGATGGATACTTCAACTTCCAAAATGTTGAAAGTGAGTCTGTCTCGCCTAGGATGGTATTTTGTCAACGGCAGCGGAAATCCTAATGCAGATCTGATCACTGCAAAGGAAGCGTGCAATTCACAGCTCCACGTGGGGAATTGTGGGCTGCGGTCTTTTCAAGCTCAATAGAAGCTCGATAATAATTACAGCAAAACTTAATCCTGAAACTTTCTAAGTTGCTTTATCTAATGAAGAAACTATCCCTGGAAGATCAGTATCGCTAAATAATGGCGATGCATGATAAATCTCGACGGTACACTTGATTGTGTCCGGTGGAGAAGACGGGTCCTTATGTTAGAAGGAAAAGAATATCGGTGGCCTAGCTTTTGTAATAATCGAGGGGCTAAGTCTCTACTTGATATCTAAACCTTGATGGTTCTGTTGAGTATGCTATGATTATGTAACCATGTCTTGATATTCCTCAATTACACAGTCCTGTGTTTGTTCTACGTTACGTCTGATTGCCGATCGATTCGTTTGGCCCAGCATGAACAAAGATGTCCGACATTGGGCAAAATCTTGTTTACAGTGCCAAAGAAATAAAATTCACCGCCACACTGTTTCTTCTCCAGATCATTTCCTCGTCCTAGACATTCGTTTTCTCATGTTCACCTTGACCTTGTTGGCCCGCTTCCCACTTCAAATGGTAAGATATATCTGTTAACACGTGTCAACCCTTTGATACGTTGACCGATGGCCGTTCCCCTGGCAGACATTTCCTCTGAGTCCGTCGCACAACATTTACTGTCACACTGGATTCCCCATTACGGTGTTCCCCACACTGTAACCACTGATAGACGCGCTCGATTCCAATCTGCGGTCTTTCGTGATTTCACGCGGCTTCTCGCTTGCGAACCAATTCGCACCAATGCTTACCACCCCGCAGCAAACGGCTTAGTTGAACGTTTTCACCGACAACTGAGAGCCTCACTTTGCGCTCACAAAGATCCTCGCTGGTCCAAACGTCTTCTAGTGACCCTACTGAGCATTCTCTGTCATCAAAGAAGACCACAAATGTACGGCGGCAGATTTGGTTTACGGCACTCTCCTTCGTCTACCAGGTGATTTGTTTCAAACCCCACCGTCAACCCGTGTTTCCCCATTGACGTTTGCCGAACGTTTGCGCGACCATATGGTGCATACCAAACCAACTTCAACACACCAACACAAGTGGACAGCAAAAGTGCCTGGTGATTTGCACGCATGTAGATACGTTTTCATAGCTCGTTTTCTTTAACCATTCGCTTTTACTCTTGCCTTTATCGAGAATTCAGTTTGCAATTTTACTGTAGAATGGAGGCACTGTAGTTTCTTACATTTTTATCCACTTTCATATGACATGATTTTACAGCATGTTTTACTATGTACAACAAGTAAAAACACAATACAATCTATGTTAGTAACTGCGCCCGTGTTCTCCGAGTGTTGCTGAAGCATGACGCGTACATTATCAGTGATCGTCAAGCGGTCGTTAACTTTCGCAGCCATCCATTTCAGCAATACTGCAAANTACTGCAAACCTAGGTGTCGCAAACAGTGGCGCTCGTGCATCCACTCGTTATTTTCCTAACACACTCTATATGTATTCTCCATCTTCTGCTTGAATTTTTCTTCGACTTCCAATCTTCATTTCGCTATTTTATCCAAATGGGCAACCAAAAGACAGCAACCAAAACCCGCGCACGAAAGTGCATGATTAATGGTTGTAAAACTGAACTGAAACTGAATACTGCAAACTATCCGAAAAGCAGGACAAGTCAACCAGCCGGACAATCCTTTTGTGAGTCAGTCCTATGTACCGTTTATTTCATTATTACTCGTTTATGTAGTATCTTTTCCACCACACATCCGGTTAAAACCATATTTCAGTTATAGCTATGCAATCGGAGTGAATGCGTACCGAGGTTAGTTCGCCCCATTTGTTCCCCAAACTTCAGGCGNGGCGTCTGTGCTGAGCACCAGAAGACCAGTTATATGGCTGGTGGGGTGAACGTTGGGGTATCACTCAAGCTCTAGTCCAGAATTCACCATCCATTTTCCGCGTCGGAGGGTTTACGGAATATGCAAGGCGTTTGTAGCTTGGGCTTGCGCCTTAATAGGTGTTTCCTTGATTACCAGCTTAGTTAATCGCACAGAGTGTAACAGCGTTGGAAACTGAGTTCGAAAGCGGTTTTTCTGTGCCACCTTTAGTAGCATTGTCCGGTTCTACTGTTACTACCCTCTCATTCGGGCAGAAGCTGCGAGGAAAGGGTTTCTGTGCTGAGGGTTACTGAACTTGACAAGCACAGGCCTCCAATTGTTCCATTTTGGAGACCATCTGCCTATGCGTAGCACCCCATTAATGGTCGCCTGAGGAGTGTCCAATAGTCTGAGGAGGGAGGTGACTTGGTGCAGAATATGCACTTTCCTCTGCCTTGCGATCCGACAGAAGGGCTCAGCTATGTCCTTGGTTATTACGTTCTACGTCTCTCGAGAGCAATGTCGGTGTTCGCCTCTAGAGCTTTCATCCTGGTGAAGCTCAAGAGTACTAGCTTGGATACTTTGATAAGCTTAATGGGTTGGTTGGTTAGAGAGTCAGCGATTGTCTTAAGTTGACGTGTCATATCATCTTGAAGAATTTGCAGCTCCCTGTGGACAATGGTGGGCTGAATGTCTTTTCTTTCTATCACTGTAACATCTAGAAAAGAACTAGTGTGACTCTGTGAGTTTTTGCCGGAGGCAGGGGTTGGCATAATTGTTTTCTGCGGGATGCTCCCGGAACTCGGCTTTAACGATGGCAGTGCCTGATCCGTTGATTTAGGAGGGGTTCCGGGCCTAGTAGCCTTTGCTTTTGTTGCCTGCGCACGCATAACAGACCCATTTTAAGCATTTGTACTCGATGTGAAGCAGGTAGGTCGTGGTAGTCAATTTGCTGCACTTGCGGTGATACCACGTAACATAAATGTCACAACAGATACTCTCGCTTGCGGTAGCTAGGCAGTCTGTTCTCCCGCAGGGAAATACCCTGGCCCCAGGTTTAGGGCTAGCCTCTGCCGCTGGAGAGCATTTTTTCTCGCAGCTCTCGTGGTCATCCTGAATCCGGGTGGTAGATTATGGGGATTTCACGAGATATAAAGAGCTTCAATGTAAAGGATTACAAATTAAAGTTAATATGAGATAGAAAATGAGAAAGATGATAAGTGGAAAAGAGAGATAAAGAGCATGCGCTTGTTGAGAACCTCAAACACAAGCCAGAAGTTACCGAGTGTTCTCACAGAATTCAACGATGAACGTCTGGGCTCACCTTCGTAGCACCCTGAGCTGACCTGTTTGGCTAGCATGAGTCGGTTTGAGCTAGATCTGGATCCACCGTGGGATGGTTTGTGGGCCTTTAAAAAGAATACCTAACGCCAAACGCTCGGAAAATTGATACCGCGCGCAGGTGTGTTTACTGTAGACCCTGGCTTATCGATACCCCGAGCTAATGCGTATATGTCGCAAACGGAAGTTCGTGAACGGGAACGGTTTGCATTTCCCAGCTTGATTGCCGAAGTGCTTGTGGTAATAGCACAGACCGCCCCTAGATGGGGTTCGCCTGCGCCCGTTGCTTGACCGGGAACGACTACGGGTCGTGCGTGTAGCCTGCAGATTGTTGACTTTGGTCTGCATAGTAGTCATAGATAAGCGAAGGTCGGCCAACTGCTTAGACAAAAGCTGCACTTCTGTCACGGGCTCGTTGGAGAGCTTAACGGGAGCTGAATTCGGAAGCGTTTAGTAAACCATGGTTGGTTCAAGGCTTCCAAAGTTCACCGCTGTGGGCTAAAAAAGTTGAAGATACTACATGACCCAATCCGTAGCTTCGGCTAGTTCTTCCAGACTGTGGGAATGAGTGAAGACGTTGAGTATACTCTGTACGTAAGGTGGGAGCCGCTGGAGTCAGATCTAGCGTAGTACAGAGTCGTATAACGTTATGTTGCCTACCAACGCACGCATCTGAGGCAATAACTGGGACGGCTTGAGGTTTCTCAGCTGTATCCGGGATAGCAGAATCTGAATGCTCTTCTCCTCAGAAATGGCCATAAAACGGAGGAGTGCTTCTTTGAGAACGTCCTATGGGTTGTGTGCGGGGATATTCATATGTATCTCTGGAATTGCTCAGCAAATCCTGCGGTACCACGGACAAACGTTTATGGTAATGGGACAGTTGCCCAGTGATGCGAGCTTCATGAAATCGTGATTCCAGATGTGCGAGGAACGCCTCCAGTCCTCCGGCATGGACACTGGTGCCCTGATATAGACCCACAGGGCTTTTCTGTCTACGTGATACTCATGATCGGGGCTAGTCATACTTAATCGTAAATATATAATGAGGCTATTGAACGGATTATAAAAATATGACCAAATAGCACCTCGAATAAAAAATATTTTGGAAAAACAAAAATGAAAAAATCCAATAGAAAAAAAGCGTTAAACCACAAACCTACAGATAGATATAATCTAAAATTATATGAACGAGAGCCGAACCGTAAAAATATATGTGCGTACAATTTTCTAGAAATGTGACCAGGGGAGCTTAAAGTTTCTCCGAAAATAAAATATTCCCCACATCAATAAAATAAAATAAGAGAGCTCACCAATTTGTAGGCACTGGCTTATCGATACCCCGGGCTAATATGTATATGTCGCAAACAGACGTTCGTACGAAAACAGAACGAGACGATTCACGAAACAGAGGGCGGGTTGTATTGTTACGACCTCCAGAGCAAGAGAGAGGTACGGAAGTGTGAACAAGCGTGCGGACAGTGAAAACAAACACGTACTGATCAAAGAGGTGGCCTTGATAAGGTAAAGAAATGCAAAGAAGAAAGGGTACATGTAGAATAGGGGTTGGTCGGTCACTAAACTACCGCAAAAACGTAAATAGTTCAGTCCAATTTAGTTCAGTTCAGCTTTCGCAGGACGAATATGGCTCTTGCCAATCGAGCGTCCAGTTCGTTGTGTTGTCGGTGGATGGTAGTAGCTTCCAGTACTGCGTACAGTTGATTAGGTGTTTGTGATCCTCTCAATTTAGCCCCATTGCCAGAACGTTGGCTCCTTGGAGGTATGCTGAAAGGGAGGAAAGCAAGCAAGGATATGTCCTCGATTCATTGGTAAGGGAGCACAAGTACACATGCGTTCGTATACACAGATCACATGTGACAGGACAGTCAGTTTTAGAATAATTCTAACAGTCAAGCCCGAGTTCGCACCATTTCAAAGCTTCCGGCTAAAGTAGAATTTATTCCTTATGTTCCCACTCTAAATACTAACTTTGGGGAACGTTGCTGACCAACATGCGTCCAGGGCCACCTTGAAGGTGTTCACATTGGTGCAGTTGATCACTTCTTCAGGCAACTTGTTCCAGTGCCACCTTGAAGGTGTTAACATTGGCGCAGTTGACCACTTCTGCAGGTGACCTGTTCCACATAGGTATGACCCTGTGTGCGAAGAAGTTGGCCCGTACTTCCAACCTGGCGTGGTTCTGCTGAAGTTTATAACCAGGACCTCTCATGTTTTGAGCATGAGAAATCGCAAACAAGTCGTCTAGGTTGAGTCCCGATAGACCTCTTACAATTTTGAAAGTCTCTATCAGTTCTACCCTCATTTGTCTACCCTCCAGCGAAAAGAGATCAAGACCACTCAACCGCAGCTCATAGCTCTTCTTCTTTTGCCCAGCCACCATTCGGCTAGCTAGGCGCTGCACTCTTTCTAAACAAGATACATCCCTCATGTAGTACGGTGCCCATGCCTGCACACAATATTCCGTGTGAGGAGATATACCTCAGGCCGTTTGCATGTTACTGTAGCACACGGCCTGAACAGCTGCCCATTAGCCTGATTTGCAGCCTTGGAACACTGAGTTGAGGGTTTAAAATCTGGGCTCATTAGAACCCCTAGATTCCTCATCTGCGGGGTCTGCTGCATGGGAGCTCCATTCAACGAGTATACCCCCGCTCTCGTTGCTAAGACCCGATACTTGTTTAGATTCAAAGGTAGGTCCCACTTAACCGACCATCGATGGACTACGTCTAGGTTTCTTTGCAGGTTTAACCCTGTCATTTTGACATCATCAGCAAACATGAAACACAGATTTTGAAGATCCAGTGTTATAGAAGTGCGCCCAAATTTCAAAGGACCCGCCGGATAAAAAACAAGCACTTACGTAAAAGTTGATACAAATAGAAAATTAAAATAAGAATAGGTTACGTATATTATGAGAACTTTGAAACAATGTTTAACTTGATGCGAATTCAAACAAAATATAACATTTCCAAAATTAAAAATCAAATTTTCGCCTCGGTTTCTTTTGTATAATCGTTTAACAAAACCTTATGGAGACTTTTGATTGTAATTAGACTGAATTCACAAGGTTTCATAATATAATGATATATCCGTGCAAGTCACAAAAACCCAATCATTGTTGTTTTTGTTTGATTATAATTGTAGGAAGATGCGCCACAACCAATCGGTGCAAATGAATCGGGGTAGGATGGAATTGATCTCCAACGCTAACTTTGAGTGTGCGCCTTTTACCATGGACACGGGCTGTCCATGGTGATGCGGCTGACGTTAGCCACCGGCACCTCCCACACTTCTCCCTCTGTTTATTTATTTTTTCTACTGTAAATTAACTTTGTCTTCGTTTTGTGAATTAGTTTTCCAATGTTGGATTGATTTTAAGGCAGAAAAATGTAATTTGCTGTTAAGAGGACAATGATACATGTAAAATCATGAAAAGATGCACATTACTTAATTTAATTTCACAATTCAGTGAATTAGTGTTGTGCACTGACAGACAAAATATTGATTTTTGCAATTTTTAGTAAAACAAGTGCAGATACTGATAAATGTGTCAAGATATTAAAAATTCGAAGATTCTCCACAATGAGCAAATATTAAATCAGAATATATTTAAGCGCATCAGTTTTTCACTTAAAGGGTTTGTTATAATACTTTTCTTTCAGCACTTACTTAAGGAGATCATTTATGCGCTTCATTGAATTTGAACCGGAAAACCCAAAGTGAAAAGGTGTTTCGCAAAATTTGCCTTAATTAAGGCAAATATTTCCAATACTAAAACTGCTAATACTAATACCAATACTAATAATTTCTTCAGAAGACTCGCGACTGTGAATTGAACGAACACAAACTCAAGCAACCGGGAGTTCTACATAGTTTCTTAGTAAGATTGCGTTACTTCTTTCTCACGCTTAGTTGCATCCAACTGATAGAGTGTTGTTGTGGTTGTTTGTGAACGCAGCATGTGTCACCTAACTCGTCTCACTTGACCCCATCAAAAGCATGAACTGATTTACGGAATCGGTAATCTTGTGGCACAGCGAAACACTGGTTGGACAATTGTCGTGTGAACAAGGCCGGTTTGGTTAGTCACATTTGACTAGTCCCCGTTAGTGATAAAATCCGCGTTTGGAAATAAAATTCCAGCGAACGGTTTGTTTAGGTTAATCACCAAAATTTGCTTCGGGCTTAATACCGAGGGAACTCTGTACACAGAGTGTGTACACTCGATTAGCCGTGCCCGTCTCTTGTCCTGTGCAAACAGAACGAAACTGAACTTAACTGAACTTAACATATCAGAATACTGAACTGCATCTCAAAATGATTTCATGTGGTTGATGCGATCAAATAATTTCCTTCATAAAACAAAGTATTACCATGATAGGTACCTACAGTTATACTGATATTTTATTTAAAAACAACATTCTCTGATTGTTTGTCAGATCAGCATCGGAAACAAGTTGTACCCGAAAGGTTATTTTCTCCTATTAAATCGAATATTTACAATTCAAAATCAAATCAAATCAATTGGTTATTTATCACAGCGCTCACGTACGATATTTTTTCAACATTAAAAAATCTTATATAGGGTGACATGTGATGAACTCTTAATGGGATCTGACATGAATCATACATAATTCTGTGAGACAATATACCGCGGGGTAATTAAACAACTTTGAGATAATGTTGTTAAAAGCCTGAAAGGGGATACAACTGTAACTTTATTCCCTTTGTTTAACAAACAATCGGACAATACATTTTCAGAAAGAGAAAGGTGTTTAGCCAAAAGAATTATTGATATTGAGGAATTGAAGAAGTTATTCCGTTGTGCTGAAATTCGTAAAGTG
>UZAN01051735.1:0-10387 GCA_900618425.1 Echinostoma caproni | reverse complement strand
AGGCAAGAAGAATCGTGACTCTGATAGACGTGAATTACGTTGCAGTTTTCTCCGAAGACTCTGTCCAATATTGGTAGATGGTTTGCTGAGAGTAGTTGGTGGATTCACAAACTCTGATTTAGACTTTGACGCTAAACATCCCATCATCTTGCCCATTAACCACCACATCATAAACACTCATCATACATATTGACATGCAGGAATGTCATACCGGGGAAAATCATCTACTCAATACGACTCGCCGTCGGTATTTGATAGTGAAAGGAAGAGCTATGTTGAAAGCGCATCGTGCAACTGTCTCTTTTTCTCGGCAGAATGCTACATTCAGCAAACAACTGATGGCCTCGTTACCAAGTTTCCGAGTACGGCCATGTTGTTGGCCTTTCGTCAAAACTGGAGTGGACTACTTCGGGCCACTTTGAGTGAAACGAATGTCGTCGACGGAGGAACGGTTGCCTGATGACCTGCCGCAGTCACGAGCTTCGCATAGAGACCAAACACAGCATGTCGACTGACTCCTTTCTTATGGCCTGGCAGAGATTCGTGGATAGACGAGACAACCCATGGAATGTGGTTTCTGACAACGGATCCAACGTTGTCGGTGCGCAAAAGGAGTTGAGCAACTGGATGAGGCGGTTAGACAAATGCGCCATGCAAAACCGGCTGTCGCCATCTGGGACCCAAAAGCACTTCAACCCACCCTACAGCAGTCACCGAGGGGGAGTTTGAGAATGGCTCATACAGTCGGTAAGGAGAATATCAAAAACATCATGTGAATAAGAGGCTCTGGATAACGAAACTTTGAGTACATTCCGGGTAGAGGCCGAAAGGATACTCAACGACCGACCGCTTGTACCCGTCACCAGCGATGACCTGCAAGGACTGGCACTAACTCCGAGTGACCTTCTGCTATTGAGGTCCAATGAAGGTCTACATATGCCAAAAATTATTAGTGGTTGCTATACCTCGGGTTGGAAGCATGCGGACTACCTGGCAGGGGTATTTTGGAAGCATTGAAAAAGAGAGTACCTGTCAACCCTTTAAGCTCGACCAAATTGGTTGCATAAAGAACGGTCGCTGAAGAGATGTTGTCCTTATGGCCGACGAAAAGCTACAATGCGACAACTGACCACCGGGTGTATTCATAGAAAGCCACACGGACTCAGATGGACTAGTAAGAACAGTGAAATTGAAAACATCTGCCGGTGAACAGGTGCGCGACATTCGAAGGGTGTATTTATTGGAGGGAGATGTCCACCATGCAGTTACTTGATGAAGTTGCGCCAACCCGCCGTGTATTATATTAGCTTACCTACCCCTTGTTCCCATTGCGTCCCAGTGGTATTCACCCCACCTGTATGAACACGTCCTTTCACGTCCTAGCCATACGTCCTCTCTATTTAATTTCGTGACTGAGTGTCCTTTTATCAGATTGATATAGAATTTATGACATTAACCTCGAAGGTGTGAACCATGTATTCACAACATTCATCCATTTACATCACGGACATCATTGGAAGAGTCGGGTGTAGCGGCCAGTTCAGACGTCTGCCGATTCTTTAAGAATTCTAGGGTGTATTTTGTTGNTTTAAGAATTCTAGGGTGTATTTTGTTGGGCGTCATAGAGCAGTAGGGGGTTGTAGTTGCGTATTTTTTCCTCTGCGTCTAACTGTGAGACAGTTATTCGGCTGAGCGTGGAGTATCGGATGGGTAATGGTTGGAGTGAAACTAAAGATGACCTAGTAGTGCTTTTAAAATACGCCTGCTCCCTGTGAAGGAGCAATTACTTTGGTCCCGTCTAGTAACTTGAGGGCAATAGGTGGTTGTTATGTGCCACGCAGTCTACGGATATACTTGTAGAGCGCGGAGTATGGAAAGAAGACCATCTACTTACAAGCCTGGAAGCGAGCAAATTAGGGCTCCGCTGAAGCAAATACATATGGTACCAGCGCTCTTAGAAAACCCAAATGGGATACTAATTGAGGATATTCTTGACAACCTCATGTTGGGGAATATAACTCCGATTTGCTTGGCTAATATCGGATAGGAGCAGCCTAATTTAGCATCGGAACTAGCTTACATTTTGAAGCTCCCCGGGCTGCCACAAACGGTGGTCGCAATCCCAGGGGATACCATAGCCCAGCCTAAAAACAAGTTATCTACTCGGGTGTTACGCCCGAGGTAAAAATCCGAGTAAATAGAAAGTACTCCCCAGTGGACCTGGAGGCATCGATGATATTGCGTGCCAATGCGTGTAGCACTGGAACACAGTGGGCACAGTTGCTACGGGTAGGAAGGCAGAGATAATAAACTTCTCTGAAAAGCGACTAACCCAGTTTGACCAGGGTCAGCATTAGGACCGCTTCCATTTCTTCTCTACATAAACGACTTGCCAAGCACTCTCACATCATCATGCTTCATTTTTGCACATGACGTCAAGATGATTGGTTCGAATGGGAGAATTGATCCGGAGCGGGATTTAGAGCAGGTAGCGCGATGGGCAAAGGAATGGGACCTACGTCTTAACGCTACCAGGAGTAATGTGCTCATAGGGGCGTTTGACAGAATGGTAAATCACTCGGAAGAGCACCGGTTCGCTAGCAAACCCACTTCTAGTGTTTAGGACCTGGGGGTAGTGGTAACGTACAATTTTAGGTAATCGGATCAGTGTGCAGTAGCAGCGCGCAGGGCTAGGGCTGAATTATTTAGAATACGGTCCGTTCTAACGTGCGGACGACCGGAAGTCTTCATTCCCGTTTACAAAGTCATAGTCAGACCACACCTTGAGTATTGTGTACGGGCCTGATCACCCTAATTTCAGAAGGTTGCAGCCTGTTTAGAGAAAGTGCAGAGATTGACCACCAGAATAGTTGAAGACCATAAGGAGAGAACATATGAGGAAGGACTTGAGGCTCTAGGGCTTTTCTCATTAGAAAGAAGACAGCGAGGAGACCTGATAGAAAGCTCCAGAATCATGAAGGGAAAATGGAAGCGGTCCTAATGCTGACCCTTGTGAAACTCCATTGGTCAGCCGAACTGGTGTTGATCTTTTCGCAGCAACTGTCACATGGAACAATGGTTGTGGTAGAAGGGCGCTTAACCACCTGTGCAACTGTCCCTTGATTCCGAAACGGTCTAATTCAGTTAACAGCTAGCAATGATTCGCTGAATCAAAAGCCTTTTTGAAATCCAGGTAGCAAACCTCTATGGTTTTACCTTCATTCATTTTTGTAGTAACATCCTCCAAGATTCAGAGCAGGTATGTTAGGCATGATCGGTGCTTAACGAAACCATACTGTGCCTCTGTCATGAGTACGTTCCGCTCCAGATGCTTCACTAGATGCGTTCTAATCATCTTTTCTAGTACCTTGCATAGTACTCTAGTTAAACTAACAGATCGGTGGTTCCTAACATCTGTCTTGCTACTTTCCTTGTGGCTGCTACGGAGGCCGTTTTCCAGTCAGACGGTAACCTCCCTTTAGCTGGCTATGCCCTAAATATGGCTGCAAATTGACCCCGAAATTATTTCAGTATTCGGCTTGATGACTGCTGGGCCAATTCCTTCTTATCCTGTTGCTTTGGACACCTTTAGACATCCAAGTACCTCCGATACTTGATCGACCGTTACTCGTAGTTCCTGCACTACGTCTGTCGCCAACGGCTGAAAGCACCCAGCTGAGAAGGAATGAGGGGGAACAGAGAATGTCACGAATACTATGCAAAGTGGAATAAAGCAAGGTAGTATGTTTACTTACTAAAATATAGATATATATCTATATTGTAGGCAATAGTAGATCACAATACTTATAAAAGTATGCACCATGATGAGCTGTATTTCACAGATCTGGCTTTGAGACTGAATCCGTGTACTGATGTGAGTTAAGCTGAGAAAGCGGACACTGCTACCTGGATAGCAAGTGCTTCCGGGATGGTATGTAACCTCGTTATGGCTAAATTTCGCGTGACTCCACTCAACGTAGTGACCATAAATAGAAAAGAGCTGGCGGCTGCCGTTAAAGCAATTGGGTTATGGAATACCATAAGCTGGGAGATGGACATTTCAAAGAGACCTGTATTCCACTGGTCTGATTCAACAACTGCTCTTTGTGACAGTTAAAACGACTGAAAATTCCTCTCAATCACCTTGCATTTCCTTATCTTTCTTCGCCATTCTATCGTGCATTCTTTCCGACAGTGGTTTTCATGTCAGTGAATTTTCTCATCTGAACCTTCTATTTCACCATTTTTACGGTGAAGCATATCTATTGGACACACACTTCAAGTGCTTTGCTCTCACATGCACATGAGATTGAGTGCTTTTTCTTGTTTTATTGCGACCAAAGTTTCGATTGGACCCTCGTTGTTGAACTAACCGTTGCTTTCGGTTATATTGAACCCCTTTTGGCTGTAACGCTCAAGATTATTTTGCTTAATCTGTTGAAGCGTGCAGAATTTTCCTTTTGGTCCAGAATTATCTGAAAGGTATTTCAAATCACTCATTTTTTATTTAATTTTTATTACCGCAGATATTTTCTGTGAATATTTGTAACATTTTGGCTGGATAGTGAATCAGGCTCACTATCAGAGGTATGACTGCCTTATGTATTTGTGATTAATGCGAAAATAGTACCGTAGATTATTTTTGGATTGACCTGGTTCTCGATAATTTGGGCTACGCTTTGCTCTGAAATTTGTTTATCACTATCCAGAACGAACGAAGGATCATTTGAATGAACGCATACAGACGAAGTCTTTTTCGTCTCGCTCGAACCAGAACAATCGCGTTTTGGTCGTTACAGCTTTATTACATAAACAACAGATCAGCTAGTTGTAGCACATTTATAGTTAAACGATTGGCCATAATACTTGAAACAACATCTCGGCGATGGTTTCACGTAAAGTGGCAATTTATTCTGCAGACAGCTATCTGAAGGTGGGCGACCCGAAGTGGAAAGTTGGCTGCAGCGGCCGCCACTCCAGCAAACATTAGGAGAGATTCTTCTCTTCAAATCGGTCTCCACTGAAGAAATCGAAGGGCAGACTGAGCTTAAGCGCATAGTGGCTATCAACCAAACAAATATGGCAATGAGCATATATTTAATTTCTTTTCTTTTGCATTGGTATAATCTATTGCGAGTAAAAGATTGGTTAATGCGCTTTAAGCAAAATATCGGCATAATGTTTGGAAAGAAAGATGCGTTGTCATTACACATTCGTGGACTTTCGACAGAGAAGGATCAGGTTTAGCAGAAGGACCGTATAGGACACGTAAACAGAGGTAGCATCTTACGTAAATTGTGTCCAATTTTAGAAAATGGAGTCCTTTGAAGTGGTGGTAGACTGCAACACGCGCACTTGCCACAAAACGCAAGACACCCAGCCAGAAACCCTTCAATCATGTTACGTGCCACTCGTAATGGTTAGCCAAACATCTACTTTATTATATTTCTCGCTCTTGGGTAGCTCACTTCCGGGTTCAGCATTACATACCCTTCTATGACTTATTTGGCCTTCCCACAAAAATAATGCAGCAAGAACAGAAACCTTTGTCCTGCTTCGGTAGTTTTGTATTGAACGAAATTTTCATGTCGGCGAATAAATTGGCAGTATTGTTCGGGATTGTCGTCAAATGGTGTCAGTTCGACTCTTGGTAAATTGACATTTACATGGGCATACGTTCTTTGCTTCAAGAGGAATTATTTACTCGGAGAGTAGCTACCATGTGCTATCCCGGCTCAAGTTGTTATTACGCCGTTAAAATGAGTCTATTCACGTTTTGTCTGTTTTATCTTCTGTCTAGCTAAACCCAACTCATACTGTACCTCAAAAACCCGCAATCTAAACGTATCGACATCTGAATTTGCACATAAAACAGCAATGGCAGGGCTATCAGACCCAATATTTTCTAAAGAATCAAAATGACCCACAGCTCCCCCTCCAGAGACTTTCCGGGTAAAATCCTGTTCGGTTCCAGTTTCCTTTGTTCCTCATTTGGGTATCTTCGAAAACGTTTTCTCGTTTGATTCCAATTTGAGTACTGTATGTCAACCAAATCGCAATTGAGTGACGCGTAGCCGAAATCGATGCGAATCCCAAAACAAAACACGATTGATCCATAGTGTTCTACGGTATTGAATCAGGAAAATCATTACAAAATGTGCAATAAAGCAAACCTCAAATTTTTGGCCAAAAGCACTGAAGCAATCAAGAGCCAAACATGATGTCCAGAGCGANAGCTAACAAGTCGCTCACGTTCTCTGTCACGCAAATTTCAAATGTGGCGGGCATCAAATAAACAAATAAAGAATAGTGTTGGGTGTTTGTGATTGAGAAATGTCAATAGAGAAGCAACGCACGGGTAGAGTTGTTACATAGAATAATCTTGGGTTTGGAAGGTTTTTCTAAAAGATCAACATGAAATAAACTTAGCGACTGCTGAACTGAGAGCTCTCTTGCGATCTTAGTCTCATAATAGAATACATGATCATCTCCTCAGGATGACGTACAGTTACACTTTAACCCTCCTAGCGCCAGCCATCAAGAGGGAGTTTGGGAAGAATAAGGATATTAAAGAGAATACTGACGGCACTCCTTAGATGAAAACAGGTAACGAAGGAAGTGTTACTCACGGCCCTGGTAGAGGTCAAACGGATTATGAATAACATACCGCTCGTTCCGCAACAAGTCGATCCGCAAGCTTGCGAAGCACTCACGACACAGGCGTTGCTCACTATAGAGCGATGCGATGCGAGTTCTGAGATAAAAACCCTACTGGTCCGTTATAACCATGGATGGCGTGAAGTGCAGGATATCGCAAATTTCTTCCGGAAGCGGTGGACGAGGGAATACTTGCCATTACTCCAAATTAGATTCAGCTGGTATATAACACAGAGGGACGTTCAACCGGGAGATTTGGCAATGGTGGTAAAGAAAAACAAACCCAGGAATGAGTGGCTTTTGGACCTTATGCAAGGAACCAGAAAGAGCAAAGATGGAATGGTGAGAGAAGTGGAAGTAAAAGCTACTAGTGAAAAGTTCAGAAGAGAAGTCAGAAATATCTGCTCTTTAGAAGAGGTCCTAGACAATGTTCCTGGTAGTGAGCATGTAATTGATTGACTCCAGGAATTCATACGTCTATTTTCCTACTGTAATTTTCGATTTTCCCCTTTTCCCAGCTAAATGAGACGAGCTATTTAATTGATTATCACTGTTGCTTATAATTAAATCTTTAGTCTCTAATTTTGTATTCTTCATTTTTCTTACAGATATGCTCCTCTCGTTTATTTCTATCTCTCAAACTTTTCGTTACTTCAAAACGAACAACTGTGATATCACCTCCATGATAATCCACGAAGATACACATAATCCTGAATTTTCGGCTATTTATGTTGAATGAAACATTTTGAGCACAATTAAGATTCTCTGACACTTTAACAAGAAACATCAAATTCACGAACGCAACCGGCAGTGGTTAATTGGAAATGAATAACTCGGAACAGAATGGGCCACATTTGAATATATCGGCTAATGGACAATTGGGTTCATTAGCACTCGAGGTATTGTAACGTGGTTAATGAACTCACACATCCCTGACGTCATTCACAATACCGGGTTGCAAAAATCTGCATATGAAGCGTCACGGTGTCAAAAAGATCACCCTCAGTACTCCATTATATGGCCTTGTTTGCTTTGTGTTTCTTTTTCACCGCACTGCACATTTACGGTATCTTCTGTACCCGTTTGAAAATAACGTTCTTACACTGTTTGTACGATTACTCTTTGTCTGCAACGTCAATTTTACATTGTTGTACCTTTTATCATGTTCACAAGCGTGCTTCACGGGCTTCGTGAAATATACCGTTATTATTATCATTATTGTTTGTCGTTCTGTTACTGGGACCTACGACGGTTTCGTAAGTTGCAAATGTATATTGATATATGCCTATAGTAGAAGCGAAACTTCAACCATCGTTCGACTGTTTTCCTACGTGCTGAAAATTTTGTTCAGTCGAAGTCGAGACATTGCGATTCGTATTGAACGTTGCTCGGATAGCCCTTATTCAAGCAACACAATCATTAGTTCATTCTTGAATGTCCAACCGAGGACGATATGGTTTATTTGTTTGCCTTGCCTTCAGGATTGAAGTCAGTGTCGCAATGTATGCCGATGATGTGACAATTTGGGGCATCGATCCTGTGGCTGTTCACTCAGCAATGGATGCAATCAGAGACTGGTCTACGGTCTGGAACCTTCCAGTGAACGACGATAAATGCGTTATTATGTCAATTGGGAGGGGCCCTATACACAGCTTCAGAGCACTTCTACGACCATGGAGAATGTAGAACATCATAAGGTTCTTAGTCTCTGGCTGATCAGGTCAATCTCGTTCTCTTACCACCAACAAACGACTAGTAGATCCGCATTCTGTGTGTTCAACTTCTTAAAACACTTAGTTCCTATAATCGATAGAGATGACTTCCAGGTTCTCTATAGCATTTACATTCGACCCTTACTGGAAAACGGGATTCACATTACTCAATCCCGCTGGATGAGCGATTGTACGGCCCCCGAGTATGTACAACGGAGAGCAATAAAACTTGTGCATGGCTTGTCCTCCAACTCCTAGCCTACACGCCTTTCCATCTTGAAACTGTGCCCCCTTGGAACCCGCCGGATAAGAGGTGACATCCTCCTTCTATACAATCTCTTCAAGTCCGGTAGGGTTGATGACTTCGTTGTGCGCACCAGTATGGGTGATTTTCATGGGCATAGCATGAAATTCTTCAAACCGCGTACCCTGCACCAGTTCGACAGTGCTCTTTCACCCACGGGGTTATTCCTCTTTGAAATAGCTTCCCCTAAGAAGTAGTTATTGCCCCCCAAAAACCCGTTTCCAAAAGCAATCTAGACCTGTATCTTGATCTACTCCCTAAACGGTAAACATCTCCCCGTCCCATGGTGTTATTCATGTTTCGCATTTTTTCGGAACCTTCTGATTTGTCGCACTGCATGCAGATACTGCACCCCCTGCTTTTACCTCATTTCAAGTTACCTTTTTGTACAAACCGGACACGGACTCAATCTAATTATCCAACATCGGCCGCAGTGTATCCCTATGCGTACTGGGCTCACCGGGACGCAGAACCAGAAGAAACCTTGGAAACCACTAAGATCCAGGACCATTGGGCCTAGCCTAACACCCGTGTAATACTTAGTGACTCCAAGACATCAGTCAATCCGGATGGTGCCAATTAGGAATACAGGATTGGTCAGTTATTCCGTTTCTTGATTGATTAACTGGAAGCTGTACCGCGTACTTGCTACACGATCACCAAAACCGTCTTTCCTTAAGAGTGCCTCATCAAGTTGACTTGCGTTTCGTCGGGATTTCCTTAGCGTTGCACTATTTGACGCTTCCGATTCCGCCAGTTGTACTGTATCTTCATCTACAACATCATGACGTTGGGCAACCGTGGCTTCAGATTCAGGCAGTTTGGAATTGCTAGGGTTATTTTCTTTTTCATGGGCTTCTGATGCACCGACAGGTTAATCTCCTCTCAAATGTATCTAGTCGATGTGCCATCAGTGGACAGATACATCTGTAAAATCAGTTATCTCCGCCACTGACTGACTCAAGTTACTAGTGATGATGCCGCGAACTGGGCACGGACCATGATGCCTGAATTATGTCCCATCAGTAGAATCCAAATATTTCAGGGAGGACCTCAGGCACCGTGACATAAATAGCTTTGCCGGACTTTCCTTGGTAGTCGCATGTGTCGCGCTTCGGTATTGCAGTAGAAAGTTGTCCAGAAACGCCTTCAATTCCGTAATTGATTTGGGATTCGCGGATGACAATGCACTCTTGACTGTTTTTACAAGATTGTCAGCCTAAACATTAGAACAGAGATATCTCGGGGTTGTATATGAATGTC
The DNA here is from genome assembly GCA_900618425.1 of Echinostoma caproni. Taxonomy (NCBI): domain Eukaryota; kingdom Metazoa; phylum Platyhelminthes; class Trematoda; order Plagiorchiida; family Echinostomatidae; genus Echinostoma; species Echinostoma caproni. The sequence goes on along the minus strand of UZAN01051735.1, from coordinate 451 downwards.
GACATTCAAAGCTATGAAGCTAAGCTTTCATCTCCGCGGCAGTGAATTGAGATCCATTGTCTGTGACGAACACTCGCGGTATACCTTTCCGACTGAAGCACTTCCGGAGAGCCTGGATCACGGAGGATGTTGTTGGCATACTTTTCAGAAATACTTCAGACCAATTAGAGTATGAATCAATGAGAACCAAGGCATAGTACCTATTCAGAAGTGGGCCGCAGAAGTCCGCATGTACCCATTGCCATGGTGCATAATTTTCTTGCCGTGAAGTACAGCTTTTCGGCCTGGCCTCCACTTTGTGCAGAAACGCCTCACAATTGTCCGCAGTTGTGCAAATGTCCGCATCCACATTTCCCTTGTGGAGGTCCTCTAAGACTGTCTTTTGGAGCGGCGTGTTACGGCGGCTGAAACACCGTAAAGGATGATGAAAACAACATTTTGACGATGAATA
>UZAN01051733.1:7484-18536 GCA_900618425.1 Echinostoma caproni | reverse complement strand
TACTAAGAAGACAGATGCAAAACTGGCGGGCGGTAACATTGGAACTCAAGCAAAAGAAGACACTGTCTTCAATGTAGGGTTGCGCAATCGCAACCGGGATCACAGATGTGATACATCCCGAAGCAACTATAGACTACTGTGTGTGTGTGTGTGTGTGACAGAGAGAGGCTCAGGCAGATCGACAGACAGACACATGTACATGTGCTGGATTTTACAAATCACTCGTTTTGTTTGAACAGACTAACCGATTCGATGGGCACGTGAATTGCTGCTGCTTTTTTTCTCCTTCTCTTCTATAGATCACGCTGCGAATCGGGTGTGCACTCGTGTACATAGTTGTATGTGCGTCTGTGTGTGTGTGTTCGTTCGTACACATCCGTTCGCAATAGATCAATCACGTTCACGTTTCCCGCTTACTCGTTTCTCCACTCATCTGTTTTTGCGCATTCGGGCGCGAATAAGGGACCAAATGCGCTCGTTGGAGCAAGCACATCCAACCTGCGCTCGCGTAAAAATACCATCGTGCGCACGCTGCACACACACACACACAGAAACGAATTCGTATATGGGGATAAACAAAATGGGTCCACATACCCAATGTACGTGTTCACGCAAGTTCTATCTATCACTAACCTCGTCGGTGCATGTATGCGAACGGCTTAAACCACAACGCACACACACATTCGAAACGTGGGTTCCGGCTTCATGTGCACTGTTCTCTTGCCCGTAAATAGGGGCTACCATGTCGCTCTGCTTTGCAGTATCTGTGTGCTACTCGCCCATGCGCGGCGATCTTGTCCTCCCACAACCACCACACACACATAGGCATCAAGTCTGCGGAATTGTTCCTCGGTTGGTCAGGCGGGCACCGTTTGATAGGTGCTAGTCGGGACAGAAACGAACAAGCGAAGCTATACAGTTCATCGGGTTTTAGATACCATAGCGTGTGTATGTGCGATCCTGTTTGTGTGTTCACCGAATGCTCACCGGTATCTATATATAAATACACTTATATGTGTATATATGCACTACCGACACACACAGATAGACATGGTCGTGATATAAGGATGTTCGGGAGCGCAATGATGATGATGATGGGCCAAAACAGCGTGCACAAAAAGAAGCCAAGCAACCGGGTGGGTGAACACACGGAGTCGTAAGCAAACTGGCATGCGAAACGAGACCGCTCGTGCGCACGCACTAAAGAGAGAGCGAGAACGAGCGACCAAACGGACGTTAGCACAAAAAAAACTCGCACGAATTGCGTGTGTGAATACTCCATGTACGTGTGTGTGTGCGTGCGTGTGTGTTTAGGTCGGATTGGGTGCGTGATTTAATAATGCTTGACAGTTTGGGGTCACTGGTTGATTTAATGCCTTGTGACTAATCGCACAACGCCTGGATTTGCCGTGACAGGAGAGTGGGAGACCAACACAGAGGGAAAGAGAGACCCTCGGAACCAGCTCGACTACATACATATGCGGGGTTCGTGGATTCTCCGTCCGGTTCGACAATCTTCATACTGGGTGTATGCGCGCGCGCCCGCGCCCGCGTGAGCCATCCACTTGCTGTCCGTCTGACTATACAGTCAGACTGTGACTGCCTGCCTGCTGTTTATCCGCGATCGATTCACAACAAATCGATCAGTTCGACCAGATGGTTGAAATAGGGAAATACGGTATGATAAGAACGGATGGATGTACATTGGCAAAGTGGGAACCAAAATTGTCCGGATATAAGGTTAACATAAGCCTGGCTTACTTTTCAGTCCTAGCAAACGTTCCGTTCGTATTCTTCGATCGAACAATGAAATGATTGATCATATACGAAACAAGCAATTTTCTCTGCCTTTAATCGACACACACGCACGGGCACAAATTTAGGGAATAGACAGAAATTAGTAAGACATTGCTGGTAGTTCCAAACGCTCTTGCAGATGGTTCGCTGCTGGGATCCTCTGTTGAACAGGCATTAACCACCATACCGCCAACCACTGATTTGTGACTGATCCCATTTGGAACAAAACATGAGTAGTTATCCACCAACAGTAGGATAACATTTGTTAAACATGCAACCCTTTCGTTGTTAGACGAAGCTTTTAACTTTTTTGCCAGTCCAATATATGGGCATACATTTTAGGGCTTTAGTAATTTAGTGTTTCAGGGTCCAGTTCATCTGCTTTCACGTCAGATCATAGAAACTTGGTTCATTTTCCTGGTAGCCGAACACCACTGAATCAGCTCACCTCAGATTATATTCGTTTGTCCGGATCGATTTCGGTTCTGTTGTACTCTTTCCTGCCTGTCATGGGATTGAGATCGGTTTGTTAAATTCAGTAAGCTATTAGTTGACCCAGTCGGAGGAGGAGGTCAGTGAACACATTCAGAATGTACTTGGTAAACTCCATTGGTTATCCTTTCTCAGAATGATGCATATGCAATGGGTACGATACGCAGTACCAAGGAATATTTAGCCGTTTTGCTTGGTGAGTCAATCTAAACTGTATACATTATTTTTGGTCTTCCTTCTGTTAATAGAACTCTCCGGAAAATCGTTCCATGACCAAACTTTCACCCAATCGGAAAGTTTCCTGTCCATCTACAATGAAACCTGAGCCTCCTTGCACCAATCTGACTCCTACCTCATCTTCACACAATACATCTGCAGCAGCCACAACACCAACAAGTGCCGTACCGGGCTCAATGACCACTCAATCAAGTTGTATGCGGGAAGATGTGACCACACGAAATGTCCGTTCCACGGCATCTGCCTCCTCGACCTCATCTTCTCGATCCTCCTGTTCATCCGCATCGTCCACTGTGGACGTCGGAGCGAACTCACATGCCATCCCCTCAGGCCCGTCGGACTCGATTCCGGGACCGATGATGCCCGGTGCCGGTGATTCCACTACCTATCCCTCATCTTGTCCCTCGTCCAATCAATCCGTCAATTTGAATCGACCTCCGCACTCCGGCAGCACACCCACATCGATTGATCCTGGACTGGGACAAGATAGTTTAAGATCGAACACAACCCCTTATACAAATAACGGTAACAATACCAAATGTACAGATGTAACAAACGGGACTACCAATTCGTCACATCATTCATCCCTAACTGCCGGAATCAACACATCCACAGGGACAACGGGTGAAGAGGATTATCATACAAACACAGCATACTCCACACCGTCCAACTCGACTCCCTATGGATCGGCAGCCGGACAACGGTTATCAACACATCCGGGCACAATACCCACACATTCCAGTCCAGCTCCACCCAGTGGAGGACGTCATGTTCCGACCGCACCGCCGCTGAGTTCGGCTATGGGAGTGCACTCGTCCTTACGATTCGATGCGGATCTACAGAAAGCACGAACATCAGTATATGAGTAAGCCTTTGTATTTTCTATGTATGGTGTATAGTGTTTTCTCACTATTAGCATTAGTCAAAAGCCCTCCCCCCCCCCAAAAAAAAATAGGTATGTAGCATTCACAGGAAAACTAAGCTTTTTTAGGTCTCATTCCACGCTGTCCACTATCATGTTAAGCTATTCCAAATGCAAATGCACCTTATTGGGATGTCTGACTGATTACAATTTAGTTACAAAACTCACAGTTCAGTTCAGTTCAGTTTGTATAACCATGCATTTTCACGCGCCCGTTTTGGCTGCTGCTCATTTAGATAGAACAACAGATTGAAAATTGGAATGTTGAGAGTAGAGTAAAAGTGTAGATAAAGAGTTCATATAGACTAGGATTGAACGAATAATAAATAGATGCACTAACGCTAGTGTTTGTGACACCCAATCGTATCACTCGGTATCTCCAACCCCCGATTACGATGATCTCGTGTGCCCCATCCACGGAGCCTAAAGGTACTTATGTGCCCCCCTGTCTCCTGGTACAGGGTTTTCTTACCGTCATACCAGGTCTTAGTTTGACCGCCTTTAACCCTTTCTGCTCACTACCTTCATCGCTCGCCGTGGTAACCTATTTGGTTACATGCGCAATACATGTCCCAACCACCGTAGTCTATGGAGGTTCCAAAACCCATGACCTAACTCGTTAGCTTCTTCTGTACAGATAAGTCCGAGTTTGTGTGCGTTACACGTGCTACCCCCCCCCCCCCACACACACACACAAATGATCGCAGCGTACTCTGTTCCGCTGACATTGGCGGATCGTGCTCGATAAATGACTATTATCCAGATTCATATGCAGCTAGTGGGCTGCATACAGATTTTACTCATTTCGCTTCTAACAGAAGCACTACCACGATTACTAACCGTCAGGGACCGTGTTTCGGGAACGGAACAAGATTTATTCGCAAAACCCAATGGATTTAATAAAGCGTAAAGAGAGCTGACAAAGTGTATCACACATTCCACGATAGTTGTGTCAGTTTGGATCGGATTTTAGATTCGAAAACAGGTATACATTTCTTAATTCCAATTTCGTGTCATGGATTAGGAATTCCCTAATTTACAAAGCTAAATCTGTATGTCCACTGCATGTGTGTGTGTGTTTGTGTGTGTGTGTGCGTGTGAGCAAAAACTCCCGATAGTAACATGTTTCATACACAAAAGTAAGCAAAGTCGATGAACATAAATTGCGACATATCACTTAGCTTTTCCATTTCAAATCAAAACAATAAATAGATGTCAGCGGCAAATGACATGATGTGGTTATTTTAAGGGAGGAGAGAAACTTTTGTGATTGATACAAATTCTACACTTACATACAAGACAAATTACTAAGATATGTCATGGGTTTGGGTGCTTGTAAAATAGCTAAAAGTTTTCCCACACCAGTCATCTCCACTGGGTCTGCAACAACAAGCCCAGATGTTTTGTGCTACGGTGTGTGAGCTTCTAGACATCTTTTGCAATGCTTGAAAACAGTAAGTACACGGACCGGATTGGGACCGCGTGCTACATGAACATGAACTGAATTTCGAAGTGAGAAAGCTTGAAATAACATTGAACTGCTCGAAATGACGGTGAGTCAACTTAGAGTGACACCAGGGGAGAGAATTACAAATACAGCTAGCGAAACATTTTTACAGACATTTAAAAAAAAATTCCCCACGCATTGTCCGTGTAGCATCGCGGTTCCTTTTAGCCCAAAACATTAAAATTTTGAACACTTGTCACGAACCCTTCACTCCCCCCCCCCACACACACTTGCATGACTTGACTGGAAATTGACTTTGAGCATTGTGTGTACAACATGATGTTCCCAAGAAATGTGAAATATTTTTTTGGCATAATATCAATGGTCAATCAAATTAGCCGGATTTCACAAAATAAGATGTTCTTTGGCTGTAAATCGTGGTATGTAATGTTTGGTCAAAATGTTGATCGACGACTCCAAAAGTTTTACGTCTAATTTCGTCTAATCCTAAGTGATGGTTTTTTCCAATTGTTCCTTTGTATGGAACCAATAACGTTCATGACTGTGAAATGACTACTACAATAATTAAAATATGTTTGTACGATAAGCATGCTTGCGTGTTATGCTATGCATTGTCTCGCTAAAACAGGAACTCACTTTTATCCCGTGGGAAATGGCTATTTTACAGGCTATTTTAGTGTCCTGATTGAATTTTGAGGCGTCATTTTTTTCGACTAACAAAATTCTTTCTGACATAGCATCAGTTCCCCATAAAATTATTGAACTTGCATCCATTCCTGTGTCCACTGAAAATGACTTTCTCCCACTGATCGTTTCATGCCATCCACTCATTGTCCCAGTGAACTATATGCTGCATCTAAGCGGACTAAGCCCCAAGGTGCCCATCTCATCTTGATAGTTTTCGAATGTGGTGTAGCTCTCTCTACTGTCTGTGTCCGTGGAACGCGCAAATCAGAATCAGGAGAACACTTGGTACACTTGTAATCTGATGGGGAGCTAGTTGCTCCCATCGGCCTTGTTTGACATCTTTTTGGTCTTGCCCCTTGTCTTTTTCAATGTGTCTCGAGATCGATTAGCTAGAAAGTTGTTCACTAAGATATCTGAGCAATTCTTTCTTGTTGCAATACATCTGCCATTCTATTCAGCGTTTGAGTGGGTCAAAGTGTGACCCTCCGCAAGTGCAGTCAAATCACATGATAGCCTTCAGTTTACTGAAACCAACTGTACGATAACCTGTAACCTGTTAGTAACTCATCATTGAATGATATATGTGTGTTTGATACCTCGATAAAATCGATTGAAGAATAATAATAACAACAACGGTTGAATTTGTGAACTCTGATCCAGTTGATATGCTATCACAAAAACGGTAATCAACGAAATCGATAAACTGACATTCAGAGCATTTCACACACACACATTTATCGCGTCATATGCGATAATCACAGCTCTACTCAGTCTAAACGAAATGTCATCATGACAAGTGTTCGAAATTTCCACGTTCCCAATAAAATGATATCAAAGATACATGCAAAAAATGCCTGATGGTGTTGGTTGGAGGGGGGCGTAGGCACTTTATTACCAATTTCCAGTAAAAATAAAACTATTAGTGTATTACTTTATGAAATGGAATGATTTTTCGCTTGATTGGGCTCCTACAAATCTCACTCTAGTTGAATGGTGCTTACTAACTGTAGATTTTATTGAGCTGTATGTTCAAATCACTTATAGTTAATACAAACCAATGCTTATCTAGCTTTCGGTTGTGATTCCGTGATACATAACTAGTCCGATTTGAGTGCTTTGTTCGCGTTTCTCGTTCGCCATATAGCATGTAATTTATATGTGGTCCACTCGAGGATCAAAACAATAGCGTGTAAACGAATATCGATTGTTCAACGACAACACGGGGAAGAAGTGTAGGTAGAGGCAAACGCGGTCTATCGGAACACCTCCTACGACAAACAATGTTAAGTTTGTACAACAATCAAGTTGTGGTTACTGTCTTTTTGGTCACCCATTTGAATGAAGCTGTGAGAGAAATATAGGCAAGTTGAAAGGAGGATTTCAGTGGACTGAGTTTTTGAAGGAAATCAAGAGAGGATGAACGAAAGCCCCTGTTTACCACACTGAGCCATATCATACTCAGTGTCCCGAACCACCACGAGAAGCCCACGACCAAGGAACGTGAAAAAAGGATGCCTTCATCCCGACACTTGTATGCTCCTTCTATCTTCATCTATTTTTTGGTGAGGGCCCTCTCTGTTTTAGCTGAGAATGACAGAAGTTTGATCAATCTCTGGGTAAATGAATTGTGGATTAGTTTTTCGAAAGTATTTAATGCATCTTTTTGTGCGATCAAACCGAATCATGTTAGAAACAGATAATTCACCTGCGAGTTGATGTGTGGGTTGCTGATTCTCTGTTGTGTCCCAGTGGAAACCTGAAAAATATAGTTCCGCTTCGCTGATGACACAGAATCATCAAAAACATCACTGAAAGTGGTTGTTCGTGAGGGTTAGAATAATGTGTACAAATTTAGTGGAAAACAGAATATTCCGAATGATTTGATGAATTAAATGCGCTTCATGTGATTTGTTATCATTTGGCTGAAACCGTCTGACCTTCAGAGGTGCACGAATAGGCACGACGAAGACCAGGAGAACTGTTAGCAGATCAAGAGCATAAACTCTCGGACGTGATGGGAAGAATCATGCGCATGTTGTGTTGAACATTGTTTGACGGAGGTCAAACATTGAAAATTAATGAATGGTATGTGATTAGTAGTCAAGGCACTTATTACTAGGATTTAAGTGTTAATACCGAACTAGACTGTACTAGCAAACAAACTTTCTGCCGTTCTACTAGCTTGGGCCGATTTTCGCTATGGCAGCTCGCAGCCTAGTTGAGGGATTATCTGAACGGTGTTAGTTTAGTTGGCTTCATCATAGTCCAGGAGATAGTAATGGTGAAAACCCTGCATGTGGAGTGATAAGTACTAGTACTACACGATCACTCAGACAAATCTTGTTAAAGATTTTATCTATCTGATCTGTTTCAATAAACTTAGCGAGTCCCCTCATACACAACAGACGCATCCAGTCAGGAATTGAAATCGAACAAGTCCCGTTGTTAACCGATCAAAACTTGTCCGAGCACGTACGGATACGAGAGAATGTTCTATTCAAGCTACCGATCCCACGACCAGCTGCCTGCGGAGGAGCGAGAGAGAAAGAGTGGGATGAGAAATCAATAGGTCACCTGGTTTCTATGATCTCCATGTTTGCAGGACAGAAAGGGCGATATTTTGTCTGTTGTTAGAGTTGCTACATCCCTCGATCACAATGGGTTATTGTTGCCAGGTTCGTGACGAACAAGACTGAGCATGGGATAGAGATAGTTAGTGGATAGATTAGATGTGCTCAACTTGAATTTCTCGGCACGATATACCAACACAATAGTAAACAATCTGGGGGCTCCATGATTGAGCTTGATGTTCGACAAATGACCACAGGAACAAGTGATATCTAATCACGTTATTGTCCCACGAAGCTGGGGTTGGAAACGGTGATGAAAATCTTTGAGGTGACCGAAATTCACCTTTTAACATGTTTCATGCGTTCATTGGTTCATCGAATCAAACTAGATTTGAAACTCATGGCATCACGTCATAAACCTACTTGAATTGTGCATAACTAATGGATAATACCAAAACCCTTTATGAACCACGTGATTACTGATCGCACTGATCTCGTGTTCGCTCAACGAATGACCATTTTGGAATTTAAACAACAGAAACGAGAGACTTATTTTAACCCACTTCGAACTTTAGTTGACGGTAAAGTTACCAAGTTATCATCTCGGAAGATGTGTGTGCTAATCCCATCTTCAATACATCATCATCATCATCATCATCATCATCGTACAGCCAAGTACAGTGAAGCGAACTGCACTGATCGCTGCCAAACTCACATTACATATATAAAGTTAGAGGTACAATTTAAAGTGGACAGGGATTGGATCTACTTTGAGGGAGGGAGAAGAAGGCTAACCTCTATGGTTAACACAGAGTGCACATTCGAACTCTGCATACATACCTAATCAAGCATTCTGACCTGATAAGAAATGACAACAAGAACTCCACTGCTGTCGGTTCGCTTCCTTGAATGCCTGAATTTCTGCACATTCTGTGTTGCATGGCAGCTCTCTGATTGACTGTTTCCCCTTCCTTCATGATATATTCAATTAGAGGAAATAAAATAAAAGACTTGAAGAGTGAACCCAATGTTGTTTCCGTTATGCACCGATTGCTTGCGCTAGATGGTTGTATTAGTACTAGGTGCAGAAAATCTTTTCACTGGTGGGTAACAGATGAGGGACGAACGTGGACACCAGTGAGGAGGTGGTTGAATGAGTGTATTGTTGAATTACTCTAGTAAGAAATTTTGAAAGAAGCTCAAACTTGATTGGACAGGTGATTGCATGTCACCAGTAAAAAGATGTGTTCCTCTGCTGCTCGGTCTTGGGTACACATACAAACAAACAAATACCGAAACTAGCCCACTTACTTACGTTACTTAGGGGTTCGGAACTTTCAGTTTTTCTCTACTCCCCCCCCCCCCCCCCCCNTGTGCACATCCCCTGAATTGTGCGCCTTCAAATAGGCCCGCATAAATGCACGCACACACACACACACATACACAACCAGCGGTATCTCACATACAGATACAACCGGATGGTAGTCATCCGCTCTGTTATATTCATTATCATCCGTATACGGTTGTTGACCTGGGCACGGTTCACACCGCGAAAAGGTTGGTGGTTATGGTAACACAAGGCGTAGAGGGGTTGGATAGTGTCTTGCGGGCGACCGAGTTAGTGGGAGGGTGGAGATACCCGTGAACCCCGTAAACACACGTGTGCCCACACCTTGAAAGGGCCAGTTCTGTGCCTCTGGTACGACACTTCTCATGCCATTTTCGCCACCCCTTAACACAACCGTCCAATAGATTCACCGCTACATGCAGCCTGCTTGGAGTGTCGTGAAGAGAGACAGCTGACATGGACTATTTATATAGGTCTGTTCAACCCCATCGAGTCTGTTCTCATCAATCATTCGACACAGTGTGTTCCTCATACACACCATGAACAGTTCCTAAAACGGGGAGTGCAATGGATAAGTAACTCTTCCTAGACTGGTTAGCCTACTCGCCCGTATGTATGGGTACATACATATTTAAACGCACTGAGAACATCCACTCGGATATGTGGTGAGCCCGTCTGGAATTCAGCAACAGACAAAAACAACAACAACACCCTTTAAACTGCATGTTGTATTTTGGATGGCTAGTCGCAATTGTAAAGTGCACCAATGTTCATTCGGACGTCAAATCCATTTCACACAAGCACGATCCCAATAACAACACCGTGGACGACCAGAAACTCGGCAGGAGAGGGTGGGGTGGTGTTAGCATAGAAATATTTGTGTGTGTGCGTGAGCACGCGCGCTCGAGCGCATGTGAGTGTACGAATTACAAGTAAATTAGTTTCAGGCTTGCTGAGTATTCACAAGAGCTTAGATTCCTTTCCAAATAGAGAGTATATACGAGCATAAGCGATATGAACTGATCAGGCAACGTTCATTAAGAATAAATAAAATTCAGATTCACAACAAAGTGGCAAGAGTCTCGGCACATCACCATCACATCTCATTTCGATGGTAGAGCTAGCCATCGGCAGCCGATGAGTTTGCCCATTGACCGATTGATATCTTTATGTCACTTTATCTATAGAGGAACTTTCGAAGCACACGTCATCAGTAACTTGGAAATAAACATCGTAGTCGGGCGGTCTATGGGGTGGTATTTTCCCGCTTAACTTAGCTCCATACTGTTCTGTCCCACTCGACATGCATCACCTTCGATCGTCACAGTTTATTCACCAGGCGTTGTAGCGTGCTTGACTTTAAGGTTCCTATACCTACCTCTGTCTGCCCACCACACACCGAAGCGGCACAGCGCACGCGTAAACAGAGCAAGAGAGAGAGAGAGGCATACCGATAAACGCAGACCAATCTGGACAGGCTTCCGCAGCTCGACGTTTTTCCACCAATCTATCTCCCTATTTGCCTGCGTAC
>UZAN01051731.1:0-11601 GCA_900618425.1 Echinostoma caproni | reverse complement strand
TGCAAGCAATACATGCAGTAGCAAGGCAAAAGCCTTACACACGTGTTGCGTGGGTCTGAACAGGACCCAGCTTATATACACACCTGTAAACCGACCCGACCTGAAATATTATTCCCTTTATGGAGAGTCGGAATAAGTCTTGAAGTCTTGAAGTAGTACTCAGGTTCTAGGCTTGCGCCCAATATTTCCGGTTCCGGATTTGTCTTATTTTGGGCAGTTCTGTGCACGAGCTCAAAGGGATGTTGACGGAATAGGGAGCTGTCTGGTGCCGCTGGGTAAAGGTTGCATGCATTGAGAAAAATATCCACAGGAAATTGAGGATGTGAGAGGAGGAATAAAGGGATAAGCGAGATAACGTGAAGGTGTCCCTCAGAAGATGGAGGCCAGTTAGGTCAGAAGGATGGTAAGCCCAATATGTGTCTCTAGCATGGTTTTGAAGATCCTTTTGGAGGAAGAGTTTACAATCTCTGGTAGAAGTTGGTTTCACTCTGAGATGACCCTGTACGTGAAGAAGTTGGAGCGAATGAAGTTTCCAGGCCGGTGTTTGAAGAGTGTTCTTGGGTGTCCCTTTAAGTTTTCCAGACTAGAGCGTGTGAAGAAACGGTCAACTTGGCCTGACGTAAAGAGATCATATAGAATAAAACGATCCCCTTTGATAAGTCTCATATCTAGGGGATATAGATTTAGCTGCTGTGATCGGATAGGATATGGGATTTCTAATAAGCCATGTACTAGTTTCGTGGCCCTTCACTGCGCACTCTCTAGTGAGTCGCGGTCGCGAATGAGGCCAGAATGTACAATTTGGCTGCCATATTCTAAAAGCGGGCCTATGTATGTTCCATAGAGGATGGGAAAGTCCTCTTTGGTTATACGCGGGAAAGATCGTTTTATAAGGTTTAAGATACAAAGCGGTTTGGATGGCGTTTTTGTTGTGGGAAGAAAAGGAGAGGTTGCTATTCAGCCAGAAACCAAGGATTTTGTGCTGATCCACCAGTTGGACTCGGGTTGAACCGTTTACCCAGAAAGATTGACCAGGAGCGTTACCAGAGGTCATGCTTGTACATTTTTGTCATTGATTAGTAAGCTCTGGTCGACTGACCAATTTTTTGTTTGGTCAATTGCCGACTGCACTTGGGATGCGTCTGTGCCCCAGATAGTGACATCATCCGCGTGCATGGCAATCTCTATGTGGAGACGTTTAGGGGGATCATTAATATAGACCAGAAATAGGATGAAACCTAGTACGGAGCCTTGTGGGACTCCTATTAAGATTGGGGAGAGTGAGGAAACGGATGTGCCTATTCGAACCGCGGTTAGATAGAAAACTAGTAAGCAGGGAAATCAATCGGCCAGTGATGCTATAACTCTCTAGTTTGTACAGGGGAGGAAGGTGTGGCGCTCTGTCGAAGACTTTGGCGAAGTCTACGATGATCGCGTGCGAAATATGACCTTCGTCATAGGTACGGTTTAAGATATCCATTACGGTCGGCATATTGGAGATGCATGACATGTTTGGTAGGAAACCGTGTTGGGAGGCGTCTACCAAGCCCTTCTCAGTTAGATGCCCTAGATGAGGCGCTCGATGATCTTACTTGGAATGCTGGTTAGGCTGATAGGCCTATAGCTAGTAGGCAAGTGTCTATCGCCTTTCTTATAAATAGGGATAACATTTACTCTCTTCCACTGTTGTGGAAGGGTTTCTGTGTTCATGCACTTTTGAAAAAGATGGGCATATGTGCCAGCCAACACGTCCGCGGATTCTTTCAGTATACGAGGGTGGATTTCATTCGGACCCATGGGGCTGAAGTGGGTCACGCTTCTGATTCATTCTTCCACTTTTGAGACTGTTATGACAAATTGATCTAACAGGGATTGTTAGGTTATGGGATTAAGATTTGAATGACTGATTGGAAATGGGATGTTAAAAATTTGGTCGAAATTGGACCGGAACATTTCCGGCACTTCTACAGATGACGTGACTGGTATATCGTCCGGTTTAGATAGGGTAAGAGCGGATGGGGTGTTTTGCCGGGTTCGTCGCATAAATTTGTACACGACTGACCGGTCTACCCGTGCCCTGGCTAAAATGACATTCTGTTGGTTTCTTTGGAACTTTCGGATCGTTTTGCGTAAGTTGCGGATGAAGCCATTAGCATCCTCCGTCAGACCCGTCAATTTGTACCTAGCGAAGGACCGCGAACGTTNACGTTCTTCTAAAAGATGAAGAATAGCACGCGGTAGGGTCCATCTTTTTTGGGAAGGATTTATGGACGCGGGGCTGGAGCAGATGGTCCGCTGTGCGGATACACCTCACTATTGTGCTACTCGGAGATTTAAATCATTCATCTGATTGGTTTGCGGGCTTGGAGAGAATGCCTCAGGTTGTTGATGTTTGTCCTTTTAAAAGAACGAACTTCCCTAAGACATGGTGTGACGCAGCTGGGCCAGCTGATTATTATATCGAAGAACAGCACAATAGGATCACTCTTGCCCAAAGGGCAATGCTGTTGAATTGTGTCCATGAGGTTATTATCACCTGTGATGGCAAGGTCTAGCAGTGAAGAGGCTTCTCTGCTTCTGAATCTTGTTGGGCTTTTGACGTGCTGATACCATGACAGCTCTGGGACCAGGTTGACTAGCATCCTTCCAAATGTACCATCCAGGGCGTGGAGTCTGCGCCAATCTATTGCCGGAGCGTTGAAGTACCCAGTTATCATAAAATGGGTATTGGGTCGCATAGATTTTAAACTATCCAGTTGATCTATCAGAAGTTGTGATTCTCGCTCGCTACAGGAGGGTGAGCGGTAGCACCAGTGTTTCAGAGTGGGACATCTGAATTTGGACCAAAAGGCAGTCTATGAAATGGGTGAGAGGGAGGGATAGAATGATAGCTTGGGAGAGGTGGTCACTCGTGTAAAGGATCACACCACTTTCTAGACCTCTCATTGAGTCTCTTCCAATCACTGAGTAACTTGCAACGGATGTTTCGCCGTCGGTGTTTTCCGGAGTCAACCGGATTTCTATGATTGCTAAAACATATGCCACTAACTGTTTGATTTCCAGCATCTTGTTCGAGATGCTGAGACAGTTAGTGGAAATGCACTTCAGAGCCCACTCACCAGAGACTTCAGCAGTAGCAGGGTTAGAAGAGGGAGCTTTGAGAGGGGCTCTAATTTGCACATCTGGTTTGTAATAGAAGGGCTGTCGAGAGGGTCCGGATTGTGGGTCATTCTGCGGGATGATTGCCTAGACCTGTTAAAGAGGTTGGGATGACGAGTAAAATGGGATACGGGGAGAAATGGGACAGTTTGCGACCCCCTACGGGAGTGTGTGAGGTATCCTTGTTGCCCACTGGGATCCGCGTCACGGAAAAGGGGGATTGTGTTGTCAACGAGTCGGTTAAGAAGAGTAGTACGGAGCGTTTGCCGAGTAAACCGTTCCTTTGTGGCCTAGTATTAGAGGGCTTCTTGGGGTTAGTCTTAATCGTAGCGGGGGTGTGGTGCCTCGATGTCGAAGCTGTAGGAGGATGTTTAGGTCGCGCTGCAGGAGATATGATTGAGGCCCTGAAAGATTGTCGTGTCTTGGGAAGTGAAGGGGTTATCGTCGCTTGATGGTCTACTCTCGAGAGGAGGATTCCTGGCAGACAACGGAGTTTGGGATCACTGGCATCCTTGTTACGTTTGAGGGCTTTCTTCCGCCGAGTTCGGGTGTGCAGTGGTCTGTCTGGGGAACTCCCCGGACAAGGTTGCATGCCCTTTTCGGAGCCTCGGTTTGGGCGAGAACGTCCGCTACCGCTGACTCTAAGTTGAAGGTGATAAGGATGTCCACCATCGTCTTCTTAGATTTGGACATCAGCCACGATGCTCCGTTCGGTCTGGTTAGGGATTAAGCTGTAATGCTTTTCAGGAGGGCTTTGGTTGCCTAAACCGGAGAACTAAACATGGGGAACTACCCCAAATTATGATCCATTTGGCACTAATCGCCACCGATTAAAGTTTGACTGCAGCGTCGAATATCTGTTGTTTCGATAATGAGATCTCCTGGCCTGCGGTAGTACATGTTAAGAAGTTATCCTCAAACAGCGCTGTCAGGTGACTTATGACGTTATCCAGTTTGGCCAGTTTCCCTCGCAGTTCGTATATTATTGATTATTTTAGGTCAAGGGCATCTATAACCGCTTCTATCGCTATTTGAATGCTAGCCCAGTCGCTGGATTCAGACACCTCATGTGACATGGGCGTTTCCCACATGGGTGAAGTGTTAGTATTAGGTAGTCACGATTAACTATATACGCAATTATGTACGGATAAATACTTAAAAAATATGGGAAAAAGCGATCTTCTCGAGCCACGACCTTGGCGTTATCCCTCGCTGCTGTTGCTATTGTTGGCAAATTTTTCTGTTATTATCGGTAAAGGTAAATCAAATCATTAGTTTATGGTAATAATCAGTGTTTAATACAATGTCAGATTTAAGCTTACCTAAATAGTAAACGTTGAACTTGCTCTACCTACCATTAACTTAATATTTTTTATCTTACTGGAAATTTGTCAATAAGTTTTCAACTTTTTCATTTCTTGCTTCACTATCTATACCTAATCCGGTTTATACGTATTGTTCATTAATAATGCCACGTGTCTCCCATCTGTGTCTGCGGAAAACGAGTTGTGAAGGGCATACAAAGTGACACCTGTAGCCGTTGGGCCCATCCCAAATGTTCGGGAATACTCGAGTTTCACCCCAACTTCTACTGCGAAAACAGTGCAGTTGACGTGATCTGTGGCCACTGCAAGGAAGCAGTGCACCAAGCCTGGATGATTCATCAAGCCGAAATACACGACATCATTATTGCGATTATTACCGAGCAACCGCGGAAGCTCAAGCGGACGCCCCCACACCCATCTTTGAACGGCGACACCAGCTTCCGCAAAGAGATCAGAAAGCAAGCTGCCAGACCTATGATACATCGAACGATCATAACCACAGAGAGAACGGGTAAATCCGAACCGGCCCCCCAGGTGAACGCATTACCTGCGGAAGAGTCCTCAAAAATTAAGCGGCTTAGACTTATTACCCCACCGACACATGCCTCTGTCTTAAGCACCCCCAGCCCCATAAGCCCGGGAATGCCCACGCCTCCAACAGCAGTGAGGTGCAAACATTCCGCTGATAGGAGTTCCCCAGATCCAAAGCCTATCGGGAAACCGAAACCTCTGCGAGGAGGCGCACCTACATTGGAGCACAACTGCTACGGGCAACGTCGCTCCTCCTCAGATAAGCTGGACAGGATTGAGTGTTTACTTCGCGATGTACACGCTCTCAAATCAGCATATGAGCTAGCTATGGAAAGAAATAGAAATTTGATAATTAACAACTTCCCAGAGATATTCATGGAGGACACACGTGCCAGAAGGCAGCACACAAAGTTACGAAAGCGCTAGATAGTAACGTAAAAGTTACTACGGATACAGAGTATATCCTTTCCCCAGCGCTAGCTCGCACCGAGAACGGCCACAACAATCTATTCACAGTTGTCGTGAGCCAGTTGGAGAGACAAGCACCATAGCCAAGTATCACAGCAAACAAAATGAGGTCAAACTCCGTAACAAAAGAGCGTTCCAAGTCCACAGATAATATCACAAAAGCCAGAAAGCGCAGACCACCAGCGTTAGAAAAAACGTGCGATTCCGTCGAAAATAGATCCCGAGGGCGTACTCGGCTATTCCTAAAAAGGGAAGGAGTCACACTATATAAGAGGCTACGTGACGAATACGTGCAGCATAATAAATAATAAGTATGAGCTGCCAATCTTGCTTACAGAGATCAAGTTCACCTTAGTAACAGAGACATGGCTCTCGGAAAGCAT
The DNA here is from genome assembly GCA_900618425.1 of Echinostoma caproni. Classification (NCBI taxonomy): domain Eukaryota; kingdom Metazoa; phylum Platyhelminthes; class Trematoda; order Plagiorchiida; family Echinostomatidae; genus Echinostoma; species Echinostoma caproni. The sequence continues at coordinate 5,735 of UZAN01051731.1, read as the reverse complement.
TGAACAGGGTCTTATAACAGCTTCATTGCTTACAGGTCAGACAGACTTAAGGGAATTCAGGGAGGTGGAGTAGTTTTATTGGTCAGAGACCACATTAAACAGGCACCAGTCCTGCCCATCTACGAATCCGAAAATGTTCAACTGGTAGAATGTTCAATAGGTTCTCCGGCAGTACCAACCCTGGTAGGAGTGTACCGAAGCCCTCGCACGACGCCGCTCGAAAACGTTGAGCTGATTAATAAACTTCTAGACCTGATAAAGACTCCCCTCCGACTATGTATCATGGGTGACTTTAACGCCTCAGGGATACATTGGGAAACGAAACCAACGACGGCCCCGGCTTCAAAAACCAGTTATTATAACTGTTACACAAAGGCCGGCTCCATCAGCACATCACGTGGCCAACCACATTCAGAGAAGGGCTATTCCCATCGACCCCAGATCTACTGAATATGCAGAGCGAAGGCGAAGTCCGAAATCCACTCCGCAGGAATCCACTAGGAAAAAGTGATCACATAGTGATCTTGTTCCACATTATGCTGAAGGTTCCCGCGCCACGAACTAGAGTAGCTAGGTTATACATTAAAATCGACCACGTTGCACTTTTAAGAGACGCCCGTGAACTCAGTGAGGTAAACGATGGCACACCAGCCACGGAGTTAATGTGGGAGGTCATCAAGCAAAATATAGTTTGATTGACGGATAGACGCGCACGGTTGATAGAGTTAAAAGTCAAATGCTGAAGCCCTGGTTCATGGCCAAAGTTTGTAAGGCGTTACGGAAGCGCAACGCTGCCTGGCACTGATACACAGTGCTAGAAATATTCGCTTGCTCGCAGTACACAAGGCTAAGAAATGAAACAGTCAGCACATTGAGATCAACCCAAAGTCAGTATGAAACAAAACTGGCAAGGAACATTAGAACACGGCCAAAAGTTCTATAGATACGTCCAATCCCAATCTGGTTTCGCCATAGGTTCGCTCATGCGTTTAAGGACAACAACCCTAGACACGGACCACATGCTTTTAAAGACCACTTCCAGACATTCTTCCTAGTGGGGACGATCGTAAACAACCTCACAGACGAGGATATTGCAGACAACCTGCACCCAACGGTTTTAAAACCACTGGCACCGGTAATCACTGAACTCTTAAAATCAGTCGATGTAAACAGGCATAGTGCCGGTCGACTGGCGAAGAACAACGACTACCCCCATCCATAGGAGGGCGGATGCAGCCAATACAGAAAACCATCGACCAATTAGCTTGACAGGCATCGTTTCCAAAGCGATTGGGCGGATAATAAGAAAAACTAGCGGAGTACATAACAGGCGTGCACTTCTTTGAAAAACACAGCACAGATTCCTCAAGGGTCGATCCTGTCTGACCAACCTATTAGTATTTCTAGACGAAGTAACAAGCAGGTTAGACAAAGCAGAAACAGTCGAAGTTTGCTACCTAGACTTCCAAAAGGCGTTCGACTCCGTTAACCACGTACTGGTCCTGCATAAATTAAGGGGTACAGGGGCTTCAACCCAGGTTTGTAACTGTATAACCAGTTTAATTTACGATCGCACATACCAGATGAAAATACGATCTACGATCTCCAGCGAAGGGAAAGCGACTAGTGGTGTCCCCCACTGGTCAATAATAGGACCACCCTCTTCCTCATATATATCAACGACCTGGCCGAGGAGGTCGCGAATTCATGCCTCATTTACGCAGACGACTTCAAAATAGTTGGTGGCTCATCCAGTCGTTAACCAGCATAAGACGACTTAGACAGGCTCTCAGCGTGAATGGTAAGGTGGGATCTGCCGCTGAACGCAACCAAATGTTGTGTTCTAAGCAAAAATGCTCCGGAACCCGCCTGCTGCTTACGTTCCCAAATCAGGAGGCACATACTCTGAAACAAGAGAGGTGTGTCAAGGATCTTGGGATTACAGTCTCGGCCAGCTTTGCACCTAGCGAACAATGCGCCGAAGAAGCCCACAAGAACAGGAGAGCGCTCTTTGCACTCAGAGGTGCAATAACCAGCACAGAAGCCGATGTATTCATCCCTCTGTATAAGACCCTCTTCAGACCCCACCTAGAATACTACGGCCAAGCTTGGGCTCCCTACCGAGTAATGGACGTGGACAGGTTAGAAAAAGTGCTACGGTTAGCCACCAGAACGGTTTGCGAAACCAAAGGGCTTCGGCACCTGAACCTCTTCTCTATGCGTAGGAGACGTTTAAGAGGAGACGTGATCGTAGTCTTCAGACAAATGAACAATGCCGATCTAGGTTTCCTACCGCTGAAATCCACGAGAGAACTAAGGGACCACAAATNNAAAGAATAGAAGTAGGTTAGAGGTGAGCAGACATTTCTTCACCAACAGGGTAATCAACATCTGAAATCGCCTCAACGGAAGAAACCATTAAGGATCCGGGACCATTGGACGCCAGCCTGGAACCCGAGGGTCACTTCAAGACTTCAAGACAAGACTCGTTCAACTAAACACAATGCAAGCCTTAAGAGGGAATTAGATTGAGTATGGGCCGAGACCTTTCCAGAAGTGAGCTAAAACAAAGTAGAAGTAAATTACTTCTTTCATTCTCCCCACCCCCGCATTTGACACAACGTGATGTGCATGCACAGCCAGGACACGCAGGAACTCTTACGCGAAAGTGTCCGTAAGTCTCTCACCGATACGACGAGAAGACAGTATGTTCCGTCTCTTTTTCAGCCTTGCCGAAAACAGGCGCGACAACTACTACATCCGAATCTCACATCCTCTGAGGGTCGCGGAACTATCAACCGTGCTGCAAGCCGGACAAACATACAGCTCCATCAGTCTACCGACGACGTAGAGCCAGAATCAGGACAACCATAAGGCAGAGGCCTCTAGGTCCTGGAAAATTAGATTGGACAAATTTTCAACTACGCGCGGTCAAGGTCAGTTTGGTTCAGGACAGGAAGTTCAGTTCAGCTCAGTTTCCACAGGACGAATATGGCTCTTGCCAATCGAGCGTCCAGTTAGTTGTTTTGTCGGCGGATGGGAGCAACTTCCAACACTGCGTACAGTTGAGTAGGTGTTCGTGGTCCTCTCAATTTAGCCCCATTTCCAGAACGTTGACTCCCTGGGGGTATGCTGAAAGGGAGGAAAACAAGCAAGGATATCTCCTCGCCTCATTGATTGGAGACCTCAAGTACAGATGCGCTCGTATACACAGATCACATGTGACAGGACAATCAGTTTTAGAATAATTCTAACAGTCAACCCCGAGTTCGCATCATTTCAAAGCTTCCGGCCAATGTAGAATTTATTCCTTATGTTCCCACTCTAAATACTAACTTCGGGGAACGTTACTGACCAACATGCGTCCAGGGCCACCTTGAAGGCGTTACCATTGGTGCAGTTGACCACTTCTACAGGTAACCTGTTCCACATAGATATGACCCTGTGTGCGAAGAAGTTTGCCCGTACTTCCAACCTGGGGTGGTTCTGCTGAAGTTTATAGCCACGACCTCTCTGTTCTGATCACGAGAAATCGTAAACAAGCCGTCTAAGTTGAGTCCCGATAGACCTCTTACAACTTCGAAAGTCTCTATCAGATCTCTCCTCACTCTTCTATGCTCCAGCGAAAAGAGATCAAGATCACTCAATCGCTGCTCGAAGCTCTTCCCCTTTTGCCCAGCCACCATTCGGGTAGCTAGACGCTGCACTCTTTCTAAGCGATATACATCCCTCCTGTAATACGGTGCCCATGCCCACACACAATATTCCATGTGTGGGCGACTTATACAGGGGGAGAAACACCTCAGGTCGTCTACATGTTACTGTAGCACACAGCCTGAACAGCTATCTCCTAGCCTAATTTGCAGCTTTGGAGCACTGGGTTGATGGTTTAAAATCCTGGGTCACAAGAACCCCTAGGTCCCTCATCTGTGGGGCTTGCTGCATGGGAGCTCCATTCAGGGAGTATACCCCCACTCTCGTTGCTAAGAGCCTATACTTGCTTAGATTCAAAGGTAGGTCCCAATAGATCGACCATCGATGGAATACGTCTAGGTCCCTTTGCAGGCTTAACCCAGTCATTTTGACATCATCAGCAAACATGAAACAGGAATTTTGAAGATCTTGTGCCGGATCATTGATGAATATTCCAACCTGTCTTTTATCCTTGCCATATCCTCCGCGTCCCTCTCTTGACCTACTGCGGTAGTTTTTCCTTTCGTATTGGCATCTGGTTCCCGGTTTTCCTTAAGGTTTCCTTTCTTTGCTTTCTTTATTTTGGGCACCCGAGGTTTCGTCTCCTTTGGCTGATCCGGCTGGCTGGTGTTGCCCGCCGCTTTATCCCTGCGGATGCGTAAGCATTCCCCTATCAACGCTATAAAGTGGACACCGATCAACCGCAGGGAACTATGCATCGTGTATAGGTCGTAGCACTTTTTTGTCAGCTTACTACAACGCTTATGATACCAAAGATAGCACCGTTGTAACTCCCAAATAGATCGAAGAGCGACGCGTAGCCGAAATTAGATCCCAAAGCGTCAAAAAAACGAACGATCCGCAAATTTCTACGGTAATGCATTATGATCGAATAAGCAAATAAAATCTGTACAAACCTCAAAGTGATCTCGAAACAACTTGAAAAGAAAGAGTCAATTGTTACTGTGAGCGCAATTCAACAATTTCTACGGTACTGCATTATTAAACAATCAAATAAGCAAATAAAAACTGTACAAACCTAAAGTGATCTCTTTCTACGGTACTGCATTATTAAACGATCAAATAAGCAAATAAAACTGTAAAAACCTCAAAGTGATCTCGAAACAGCATAAAGCCCAAAGCGTCAACAAAACGAACGATCCGGCAAATTTCTACGGCACTGCATTAATAAGCGCTCCCAAAGCGTCAACAAAACGAACGATCCGGCAGATTTCTACGGTACTGCATTATTAAACAATCGATCAACAAATCAACAAGACGAACGATCCGGCAAATTTCTACGGTACTGCATTATCAAACGATCAAATAAGCAAATAAAAACTGTACAAACCTCAAAGTGATCTCGAAACAACTTGAAAACAAGAGCCAAGTGTTCCTGTAAGCGTAACTCAAATTGATCTCGAAACAACTTGAAAACAATAGCCAAGTGTTACTGTGAGCGTAATTCAATTCTGAATGGAAGAAAATGAGCCTGGGTAAGAATAGCACGCTCACCGTCACGCTGCACACGCAGCTCTCGAAACAACTTGCAAACAAGAGTCAAGTGTTACTGTGAGCGTAATTCAACAAATCTCAGAAAATGAGCCTGGGTAAGAATAGCACGCTCACCGTCACGTGCACACGAACGAGCCAAATGTGAGCGCTCAAGTCGCGATTAAAACAAGTAGGATAAAAACTGAAGCAGATGAACAAACAAAGTCAAATGATAGGATTGATGTAAAATATACATAAAAATTGAAGCAGATAAACAAACAAAGTCAAATGGTAGGATTGATGTGTAAATATACAAGCGGAGTGGGACGTCAAATGTCTATATGTACGTGAGGCGGATGATGTTTGGTGAATGGAAATTCACGAAATGTGAAACCGAGATGGAATGACTGGGCTTTACAGGAAGGATTTTCACCGATCGATCAATACAACCGTTCGCACTGGATAACCTCGGCCACAAACTCTCCACAGCCGCCACACTCGTTCACCTCTTTCCGTGCAGACACTGAAAGATGAAAAATTTTAAAAAA
>UZAN01051728.1:0-10691 GCA_900618425.1 Echinostoma caproni | reverse complement strand
ATGTATTAGAGGAAACTGATAAATGTTGTTTGTCAGTCAACATGGAGGACTCCATGCAAAAACGACAGAAGCCAATGCTCAAAAATAAAGAAGGGTAAGTAGAAAGTTGAAAAATGAAACTGTAATACCTGTATCAAATCTTTGAGTCATTTTTATAATAATGCATTTATACTGATGCAACCATCTTCGAATTCAAGAAATCGTACATTTGAAAGGGCATTCGACCAATAGAAGCAAAGATATAAGTGGATGTCATCAGGACTGCCTTGCTGTAACGATTGTAGTAGTCGTAGTAATACGCACGGAATTCGGAACACCAACCACGCAATATGAATCACAGGACCCGAATCAATAATCAGCTATCACGGATTGGATCTCAGAAGCAATGGACCACAATGGCACAGATTCGCTATGTCCCACGAGAACGAGACGCGAGGAAAAGGCCACAGGAATGGTAGAAATGGGGGCGATTAAATAATACGGACAAAAGAAGATTATTGGTTGTCTAAGCTTCCACCAATCGGATTGCAATACTTCTTGCATAATCTTGCTACTGTCTGCACTGTCTTGGATTGGCTGGCACCATCCACCAATGATGTGTATTCAGAAGCCATGTACGTGCTATTGACGTCAATATTCAAACTTGATTGATCGCAAATGTCCTGAAACTGTAACGCGCCGCTCCAGGGTAGGCGCCATCGTGTAGGCCTGGATCACCACACTTGCTTTGTTGGGGGCTACATCATATGCAATCCCGTGAATGAGACTCGAAAAACTCTGTGTTGGGGGGGGGCACAATTGGGAACGAGTTTGATCAATACCTGTATGGTTTGAGTAACTATCCTAACCTCGTGCGAGGGTATCAGTAGTTAGCTTTGTCTAAATGGGAAGCTAGGTGATAGAGATAACAGAACAGGATTTTCGATGTGATTTTCAGAATGAAACAAGGAAAGTTAATAAAAGCATCAAAAGAGTGAATTCTCAGCAACTTACGAACATGTACAGTTGATATTAAAAAAAACTGTTATCAACACAAAGTAACAGAAAATGAATTCGATAGTGTAGTAAAAGGAACACAATGTAGGCAAACATGTTTTCGGTTTTCAAGCTTTTACAATTACTCAGATGCGGTGGAAATATTTGCGATAACCGACAAAGAGCACTGGACAGGTGTTTCGTCTTGCTTGGGACTTCTCAGTGGTGCGTATCTATTGTGTCCGTGTCAGGACTCGAACCGCGAACATTGCGACTGGGACTTTAAACCCTTACCCCCGAGCTACACGGTTGACGGTTATCACCTTGTTCAAATGACTCAATCAATTTAGATGGTGAATGTTTGGATTAGCCCATTCGGGTTTTGCACAGACACCAGGCACTATTGATGATGTTCGGTGTGTAACGACCTTGGCAACTTGCCATTCCGTTTGAGTGTGAGTCGTGTTCATGTCTCACTGGACTACTTGGTTCATGGCGTCTGTATTTTCCTCTCTTGCAGATTGTCAGTTCACCCTCTTCACGGAGAACCTCCTGTCTGTCGACGGTTCCAGCCCACACCTAGACTCGGCCCACTTGCGGTTGTCTGGTGTATTCGTTTACAGGGGACTTCCTGCGGCACACCCGAGCCAAGCATCTTACAGGTGTGGGTTTCACTCCTTGGGAAGATGGTTATTAGTGGAAAATAAACGATCTCCCAAGGAGTGAAACCCACATCCAACATCATCAACAGTGCCTGGTGCCTGTAAAAAACCAAATGAGCTAATCCAAACATTAACCATCCTTTAAAATCACATTTATATGAAACAATGAAACGATTTCGCATGAAATTTCAATTGGGTCAAACAGTGAGGTGGATGTGTCATGTGTTTGGTAATGAGCCCGAGAGAACTCCAAATTGGTACACTGTTTGGATTACGTAACCCAAATGTGCTATTTTACGTCACGATCATGTGCACAAGTGATTTTGTTTTCCCTTGGCCAAAGGGGGGTGGGGTGAGAATTTAGATCAGTTTTCGTTGGGCGCACGGCTTCATGGCTTCATGAGGTGGATGCTAATCGCTTCTACGGTCGCTAAGCCCCGAAACCGTATTGCTCTCAAGGTGTGTGGTGAAACTCAATAAATGATTGTAAATACCGAGCATATGTCAACCAAGTGTTCCGTCTCTGTCATATTTATTCCTCCTAACACTTGGTGTTCCGAGTCTTATTCACGGGATTCAGTATGATAATGCTCCACATCAGACGCGACACATCTGTAATAATATCCAACTATGCCTTTGTTTCTATTAGCCAAATGCCATTAAAATATATGGTTTTTAGATTTTGACGACTGTTGCTGGTGCATCAGTGGAAAAGTAAAGTAAAGTGAACGTAAAAAACATAACTAGAATTTATTTCTTTAAAAGACTCAGACTTGATACAGGTATTGTATTTTCATCTTGCTCATATTCTGTTTGCCCTTCGTTGTTGGCCACCAGCGAAATAAACCCATCGCCAAGTGAACGGGCAACGCGATTTGAATTTGTTGGCAAAATCAATACGTGCTTCATACCAAGTGATATCAGCTTCATTTCAAATTGAGTCATCATTTTCCAAACGGTAGCGTAAGGAAAAAGGGCTAATGCACTCGAACTATCCTCCCCATTGGTTGTGTGCAACTCTTCTCAACTGAGATCAACTTCAACCATAGTTTTGCTTCGATCTGATAGGTTTATTTTATGACGGAGAAACTAATTTGATTGTGCAATAAACTGGGCTTGTGTTCGTATCAAAGTACTGGCGCAAGTCAAGATTTGAGTCATCGGATTCATGTGCCTCTCAATTAAGTTTCCTCTCAGTTTCAATTATATTCCAAAAACTTTTGAATGTTTCATCTTGTTCGGGTGTGGTGACAATACAAGACGCGTAGTCAATGAGATGCACACCTCAAAGTCAACTAAGTCTATGGTCAACTTCTGTTTCTCGAACATATTTGTACTTCTTTCAGTATTAGGGATAATACGTGAGTAGTTTGTGGCCAAATAATTTATCAATTTATTTTAGCCAAAAAATTGTCAATAGTTGGCTTATGTACTGTGCACGGAATGAAAAAGAATAAGCTATTAAGAATGCGTGTGTTCAATTTAATAATCCCTCTCATGAAACAGGAATCGTTTATTAGGGTGAATGAATTTCGGATCTTTTCCAGATCCTGAATGGATCCTTTCCAGATACGCCTCACCACTAATGAAAAAGTGCATACACGAAAAGTTAAGCCCCGTCACTTTTTGCACACAACCTTGACCTATTTTTGATAAAAACAATTCCTTTTCAGCATCTAGGCTCATTTTGTGCAAAATTTTCTCCGTTCGGACGTAAAACCTTAAATGAACTTTCTGACGCTTTCAATTCTCGTTCATAACATGGAAACCGCAATACGTTTTTTGCAAAGCCACGGAGTGATCCATCAGTAACGTTTATACAACAATGGCCACCAAATGGCACTTTCAACTGTTTCTGACAGGTGGAGGTGTAATGCCCGACAGTGTCGGCAAGAAATCGGTCTTCGAAAGAGGACTTGGCTGGTGCGGTCTAGGATGGAGTTTAGGACAGCAATTCTGTTCATTTATTGCTGGCCTTTGCAGACTCCTACAGTTATCGGCGGCCCAGGTCTACACGTCGAGATCGATGAAACGTTAGTATCTCGCCGTAAAAACCACGCAGGGTGAGTCCTTCCCCAGCAGTGGATTTTCGGAGGGATCTGCCGGGAAACTAAAGAGGCGTTCATGTATGCAGTACCAGATCGAACTGCGGCCACTTTGCTGGATACAATCCAGGCCTGCATCGCTCCCGGCTCAATCATCATCTGCGATATGTGGGCATCATACCAAGGAATTGAAACCATGATTGACATGAGTTATACTCATGAAACGGTTAATAATACCGAAAACTTTGTGGATCCAACGACTGGAGCTCACACACAAACCATCTTTGGCAGAATAAACGCCAATGCGGCACACACCGGTCTTTAGTGGAAAGCTACTTGTGTGAGTTCGTTTGGAGGCAAAGGTACCGCAAAAGGAACCTTTTCATGCAAATTATTATTGATATGTCCCAATTTCACCCTTTTCAATAAAAACTAAAAGTACAAATTTCATATCTTCTTTTTTCTATTCTTTTTTGGGTGGTGGGGGTTAATCTTTTGACAGGGCTTATCTGGAAAAGATCCTGAATTTCCATGTTGTTTTGCATAAAATATTTTCCAAATCTGAGCTATAACTTTCGAACTACTTAAAATTTTATTGCGACACTCGAGGTCACGCTAATTCAAACGGTGATAGAAGAGAACTAAGAACATAGAAGTGTGAGATAAAGTTCAGAATAACTACACCCATAGCCATCAATGTACAAGTATGAGATTGGAAAGTGAAATGTATTTACCAATTTAGAGCCATGCTGCACCAGTTTGATCAACACCTGTGTGTGGAGGTGCGTGCAGGAAGGAGTTGATATTTGGAGCGAATTGGGGGATCTGACATGGCCTTCATGATTTCCAGCTACAGACAGTAATCTTCGTCACGTGCTATCCTGTCAATAAACGTATCACAGGCATCAAAGTGCTTCGAAATAAAAACCTCAGCCAAACCGACTCTATCATTTCCATTGTATCCGAATATACCCACTGAAAATTCTGGGTCGATTTTCTCCCCAGTTTATTTGCAACTACTGGAAAAGTTCCATCTTTATACCACGGAGCCAAGTTCACACCAACTGTCATCACAAACACACACACACACACAGAAAACCCGTTTAGTTTTAACATCATTGTTTATGTGTTCCGTCGGTACGACATTCAGTTAACTTTAAAAAGTTGATGGCATGTAATGGAAATTAATTTTTCCCAGTCATTGATTATGATGGATACCGGAAAGCTGCTGGTATTTTTGCCGGAATATCTTTATAAAAACGAACATGTCTAGCTGAAGTCGAACAATGTCGTAAGCACTTGATAATTATAACTCTATGCAGTTGAATTCCATGTTCAGACGTTTCCAAATGGAGTTTTGGTTCACTTATTCAGTCTATCGGAACTAGCGGAATACAAGCTTACCAGTTTCTCTGTCATAGTTGTACTCCTTGATTAAGGACCCACATTCTTTTCCGGTATTTTCAGTTTCCGCAATGTCATTTACTGTTTTGTTTCATGGTTTTCTTCTAGATTATCTCTTAATTCATTCAAATGTTGATCCAGGCCGTTTTCCTTACCCGTCTTACGAGAAAACGACCCAAAAAATTCAAAACAATATGCTCTAAACACTTTTGTTAATACAACTGGAACAAAAAATATCATCATTATCTTTGTGATCTGCTTTGTTTTTTTGAGCACATGCCTAGGTGCTTCTGGCCTGGAGTTCATCAGATTATTGATATACTGCTTAAATAGAACTTTGTGTCTGTTCAATTGTATATTACTGTTTATGTTTCTGTAAATGTTTTATTTTCCAAGGACTTTTTCTGAAATACAGGGTGTAGTGTGAAACCGAAACTGACTGAAGTCCAGTAATTGAATATGGAACTGACGCTGACAACCACCTTTCTCCCTCTCCTTCTACAGGCTGTACAAGTTGTATGACGCCCAGCACAGTGATACAAGACACTGAGAACGAAGGCCAAAACAGCACCCACACGTAACATTACCATTTTGTATTGTAACCATCTCATATTCTTATAGTTTTGCTACGTTTTACACCAATATATTTTCGTTCGAATCCGTCCAGTCTTCTCCTTGATCGAAACGTACTACAAGGGCAGACTGCGACAAGGAAATCAAAAGAAGTTGTCTCTATTCGCCGAGACCATGACAAGCTCCAGGAAATCCAGTAGTGAACATACGCTGTGTATAGTGTGCTCAATGGGCTAGAATTAATTGCCGGCATCAACAGCTATGTTTACATATCAATGCGACAGAACAAAATGGAAATTTGCCTAATATCTCAGTTCGGCTAAGCAGATAGCCGAGTCTTACACTTTATTAATTTTATTGATTTGCTCGTTTTGGATCAAATATAATTCATCTGTGAATCGATCTCCCCTCATCATCAAAAGCCAAAAATGCTGCGTGCTGATCAAGTGTGTTTGAGCGAACAGTTTGCAAGAGAATGAATCATACTGTGTGGTTGTTGTTTAGGATATTGCCCCTTGGCATAACTTGTGTCAAAAACGCTTATTGTGAAAAGTTCTTACAATTTACAACAATTTACACATAGAAAAGCTGGAGGAAATGATCTTCTTTAAACTTAGGTTTGTTCAATTAGCTCTACTGAGCTGGCGTGATTTTTTCTGCTTTTCGGAAAGTAATCTTATGAAATTGAAGGACCAACAGCAACATAAATAGCAATATATAATCTAACAGGAAAAAAATATATTTGAACAGTATATCAATAATCAGAACTGTTTAGAGCACAACGTTTTGAATTTTGTGCGTCGTTCTTCTGTACAACCCTGACACTGAAAGCAAGAAGTACGGTCTGGTTTAACCTTTAGTGGTAATATGGACTAACTGATTATGTAGTGTGCCATGGTAAAAGAAAATTAAATGTATGACTTTGCAGGAATTGAACGAAGAAAGCGAGTCCTGAGTACAGTTGTACGGAAGCGTACGAGTTTTGACAAACTCAGTTGAGGAGATGATACCTGTGCGTGATGCACTTATCCGTGTATCTGAGTCTAAACGCCCTCGATATTGATAGAACTGATAAATCTTTTACCCGTAGGATTGTTCTGACTCCGAATGTGATCGTTAGATGTACAGGTCTAATCGAAACTGAAGCAACGGGTCCCTGTGCAACACTTGTCGGTTCATATAGGCAACAGCATTTATACTGAAGTAAATTTTTCTTCCAAATGATAATAAGCAACCCTTGGTGAATCTTTATAGCCGTGCTTTTCCTGATTCGTTTATACTCAGCAGAGTCATTCCTATTAGAAAATATTGCGTTGTCATACTTGATAAAGTTTGTGGTTTTCATGTTCAGATCATTCAATCTTGGCACTCAAGGTCAGGTGCGTTTAACTGACACTTATGTAGACTAGAAACTACGTAGATCGAAGTAGACAAGATATAAATTATTGTCCGTACCTAAAGCATTGATACAAGTGGTAAATAATATGAAAATCCATTTGATCATAAACAAAATATTTTAGTGTATCACAAGCGGCCAGTACTGTAGGTTGCTTTATATTACTGATGTCTTCCTTTCAGCAAACTCTTGGAAGTGTGAAACCTGTGGAGTTATCGAAACTGCACTGACTTGAATCAACATGGGACATATTAACGGAATACGAAGTGTTATAGTCAAGTAGCCGCTACCACTTGAGACAGACAGTAAGACACTTTTGTTCTACCAATTCCCCCGTTAGCTTTCGTCGACCGAATCACCAGCAAAAATACTGCCGAATCTGTTACCAACTGTGCACACTAAGTATTAATATGCCGCACGTATACGAGATGATTGGTTGCATAGTACAATAGGAAATAGAAAATATTACTATAGGAAAGCATGTGTATTGATCGGAATGAACAACTGTTGCTAAATGATTTATGAATTTCAATTGCAAAAAACAAATATCAATTTTACGACTTCTGTGTATCCTTTTTCACTTTATTTTGCAAAATAGTCATGCACGACCCATCTGGGCTCGAACCCGGTAGTGTATGCCTTTAAATATGTAAATCAAATACATTTGATACGCAGTCATATAACGTTTGTCGTAGAATGTCCAATCATTCCTTTCATTCGGTAACAGCGGTTTTGAAGGTGGGGTCCTTGGAGTTTTAGGCTTGAGCCACATATCAGCTAGTAGTTGTTCAGAGATAAACTTATCGTGCAAAAGCAAATCTGCAGACTTTGTTATATTCATAACGAATATGCAGTCTGCAACTTTAACTTGTTGAGAAAGAACAGCATGTATAAAAAGTAATCAGCTTTTACATGTATTGGTCGTATAGTTCATCAACTTAACTTATTCTCTGTCGAGTTTGACTTCTGTCGTTTAGCTGTACACTTTTATTAACAATCAGAAAGCAGAGTCAAATTAAATTAAACATTCAATAAATCGATACTGCTTTTGATTTGTAAACAGAATAGATACTGACAGCCTTTTTGTGCTCGATTTTGTTCATTGGAAAAGCAAGAGGTACATTCAACCTATTTACCAGTTTCGATTGTATAATCAGTAAGTAGGAAACATTCCTTTGCAACGGTATTTCAGTCATCCAGAAAGGTTTCATTCATTCATGTGTCCTTTACGATTCTTTTTGGGTTCTTTGCCGCCAACCTATCACCGGTTCAACACATCAGTAGCGGTAATATTAATATAAATCATCCGCATTCATACCTGTACAACGATCACTCTCGATAGGGTTATTTCATTCTACCAATCCATGTATTTTCCCTGATATTTCATCAACATTTTCTGATTACGCACCCCGTTTGCTCTCGACCAGCTGTCCATGTGTTTGCTGGACAACGAGAACTGCATGAGTTAGACCGCTATTGTGACGGACGGACGGACGGACGGACACAGAGAACGGTTCAAAGACAGCAGGGAAGAGTAGAAGTAGAAAAAATTATGCACCAGAATGGGTTCACAGGTGTTGGACATGGAAACACTGCATGAGGTGAACTACCACACACACACACACACACGTAGCGGTGCTGCTACCAGTAGTTTCGAAGCAAAGATAACATTTTTATAACCATTTCTTCCTACTTGTCTCCAGTCCAATGCAACTGATTGACTTTGCGCTCACACCAACCACAGTGTTATCTGATCGCTCGTCGAGAACCGGTGCTTTATCAGACCAAATATCTCATTAAGGCTCTAGCCCCCCCTTCACCCTTTTCACCCACTCTGTAAGCACTATTAGTTCTACAGTATATAGTAAACGCGAAAGCTGGTAAGTAAGTGTTTTCTTTTACATAGGGAAACTCGGTCAAAGTTAAAGTCAAAGTTTTATTATTATTAGTTACAAACTTATGCTTCATGTCTGTCTCAGTTTCTTGTACTTAAAAACGAACTATATTAAACGTTGGACTCATATGCTTACAAATTTTTCAACTTCTTGCTCATGTTCGCAGTAACGTTCATACTGCCCATCGGGTTTTTAGAATGTCTGTTGACAGCAATGGATAGGACTGATGTCATGAAAGCAATCTCATCATGAGGTAGAAAGTTGTACCTGCACTCGCTTATCGGAACCAAACCTCACCGTTCCGACTGTTGTTCACGGATCCGATCGATATATTCTCTCTGGTTTGAGTTCCATCCGCTTGATCAATCTTGTCCTTCGGGTTAAGTTACTAGCGTTCGGATACTATTACACGTTAACCAGTTGATGCTCACTCATGCTTAGCCTACATATTTTGTACTTGAAAGAGACCCATAGTTTGTGTTTTAGCAGTGTACTTTAGCAGTGTACTCATTCGACGTTGATTGCAAGCGTCACAAAGGATTGTTCAATAGTATCACTTGAGAGCAGAATAACTCGATAAAATGGACATAAAAATAATTTCAACTCAGGCGTTAAGTTTAAGTCAAGTCACGAACCTTTTTTGCTCCCAAAAATACAAACCAACAAATGTGTCAGCTGGAAGAAGTTTTAGTTAATAAGAAGTAGTCCCCAATCGTGCAGCTGCATGATGATAAAATCAGAATGAATAACAAAGGGTATTCCTTTTTGATACACAGTTTTAATCGCTTGATTATGTTTCCTACACACTGGTTTCACTTAGTATGTGTAGGTATCCTGTTAAACCTGGACAAATAAGGATTCGCGTGCATTAGGAAGTTACGGTTTGCTCAACAACATAAGTGATGTGGTATCGTAGAAGTTAGCAACCTGTTCAGAGCCACACTAAGCTATGCAATTAGGCCATTCTGTGCCTCGATTCCCAGTGAATTCAGTGATTGTTGATTCTTCTGTCATTTATATCATCTTTTGGAAAGCGCTTTGGGTACATATTGATAAATTCATAACAATTAGGTTCGGGCAAATTATTCTGTATGCACCCATTCAGGGTACCTCCTACAGTGTCTATACCTTGTACAAACAAAATTGTCCAAATAGTATCTCAAAATGTTCGGGTTTAATTTCAAGGTGTCTCGTTGACCACATTGGAGGTGCCGGATCCATTTATTTTTAAGCCTCCTGGCGATTTCTGGATGAATAACATCCAGCATAACCTTCTCAACCTTCTGAATTTCCGGGGGTGACGATCCTGTGACGTGCCTCGGTCACACCCAAATTCCCATGCCATATCTTGATTGTTTACCTCGCTGATGTGCATACACGTCTGTGGGTGTGTTTTCCCCCTTTTTTCCCCTGAAAAGTCATATCGAGACATGCTACACTGATACCAATGCATCATGCGCAATCAGTGCTTGAGCCATTGCTTACGCCCGTCACATGATGTAATAGAATTCATGAGAAACACCTCAAGCAACTGCAATAGGATACCAATCGATCATGCTCGATCGATATACGCATCACTGTTGAGCAGATTCACATCCAATTTGTGCGACGCTTGTAGATTTACTTAAGGTATGACATTTCGATGGTCATGCCTCATCAGAAATCCGAAGCTTTTCTCCACTTATTTGAAACCACAAGTACAATAGGACTATTACATACATTTAATCTGTAAAAAGGTTAC
>UZAN01051727.1:0-18543 GCA_900618425.1 Echinostoma caproni | reverse complement strand
GTTGGTCATACCCGGAACTCTCTTCCAACTAAATTTGTTTGGGCACCAACCATAGATTCATTCAAGTCTGGACTGGATGAAGCATTGAAACACCTAACTTTTCAGTACTCGTGAGTGAACGTCAGAATTTGCTATTCAATTTTACTGACAACCGAACCCAGGGTGTACAGATCCTATGGTATTCAATAAGCACCAGTTTTGTAATTTACACATTATAAAAATTTTAATTTCAATACTTTGAATACTCATCAACAGTGATTATTTTGTTATCTAGATGCAATGGATGATTACGAACCAGAAAAAAGTGCTGACTCGAGGCTTCGGTAAAAGTATCATACTCGCAGAGCATTCTGTTATCTCTCTTTAAGTTGTGTAATATGTGTTAATTTTCTTTAAACTTTTTCCAATCTTTGAGCAGAATGAATTACGAACAGAAAGCGGTAAAATGAACATATTATCGTCAAAATCCGTTGATATCTTAGCTGTGATCGAATGAGATAGCTGTCGTTTGATGTGTTCCGTCTGTACATCTCCGGGTTCACTGATGATCGATTGCAAACATTTTTTATAAATTTTAGAATTATACTTCCGGTGGACAAACGTCTTGATCTGCGTGATTTATGCAAAGTTACCTACCATTGGCTATCGTCATAAAGTGCAACTTGTATCGAGTCATTTCACATTACCATTAGTGTTGTGAAAAACAAAAATATGATAATACTAATAAAATGTCTTAATTACTGATTTTTTAATTGATCCAAATAATTCCGTTTCAGTTGTTTTTGCTGTTCGTTCAACCGAAAGTAGGATCATTTGTGTGCACAATCAGATCTCTAGCGCAGCGCAAATTCCCGGTTTGTTTTGCTCGCAACCATCTCACGGGTAAAAGTGTCCGGTTTTAATCGATTCATCGCAAAAGCCGTAAATGGCACGGTATGCTGGTCATGTTGCTCGTCACTTAACTGAGATGAGTTTGGTCTGGTTTCTGGAGTACTGTTTTGATGCGTGGGAGCTTGTAAATGATCGTTTTGAAGTCATCGTAGTCTTCTAATGATATTTCTAGGTGGTAAAACGGTTGGAAACGTCCCTGAACTCAAGCCGGACCGTAGTGCAACATACATTTGAAGCTTGCTTTCTGTCATTGAAATGATCAATATTCAGCAGGATTAGTCAATGCGATGGGTAATAAATACTTTTGTTTTTTTTGTTAGGAAAAAGTGGAATGGGATAGTTTTATACATTTTGTTTCAAATGCCACCCCAGCTACTGAGGAAAGCATACGAACTCTTCATCAAAGCTGGAATCAAAAGTGATGTTTGACCAGGAACCACCTTAAGCTGAAGTTTCTGCGGTTGGTATTCGTCGGGAGTGTGATGATCGAAGCACAAAAGGTGTGAATTTAATCGAATCTATCAAATTTCACTTGCAAGTGCTATCAATCCATGCGACTCGATTTGCTGCTCTGTGGTTTACATTTTCTGTGAATCCGCGATCCCTGATCCGAGTTGAAAACAGATTACATGTTATCTAAATTCGATGCCTGACGTAACCAATACACCTACATTCACTGAACCCTCTTCTGCGAGTGGTGATTTGTAACTGACTGTTCGACGAATGCCTGAAAATGAGCGAACGGCATAAACTGTAACAATACTAATGACTCCCTCTTGATCATGTTCCAATATACGAATGGTTTTACGGATTCAACAGTTGATGATGTACGCGTTTCACCAGAGGTTTGCTATTCCAATTACGGCATACGCAATTTTGGTAGATAAATTTATTCATCGTCGATTACATTCCGATTAGGTTGAAGACCACCAACGAGTGTATTTATGAAATCTCTATATTATCGAACAAATTTCACGTTTTATAAATTAGGCCAAAAATTGGCAAACACCCTCAAGCGGAAAGTCAGGAAGCGCGCTGAAAAACCGAAAAACAACAATATGCAGTCGGAAAATTTGTTTTAAACACTACAGAACTGGAAAAACAAATTTCTCGCAATTGAAAGATAAATTTTAGATTTATATCGGGAAAAATCGACTAGGTATCAGCCACCAGGCGTGCACCAACGCGTAGAGATAACTATGCTACCAGATTATGAGCTGCACGAAGACATTCCTGGTAAAACTATACAGTCGAATGGTTTTTAATTATGTTGGGCTGAATTCCTCGCAGAGGTTCTTCATAAGTATATTTTTAGGCAAGTAACAACAGGACTAATTAACTGGACACTCGACAAACGTCACATAATATATCGGCTTTCGAACAAAACACATTCTCTGATCTTTTGTCCACGTTCATGATTGCACCATTAAGTGACTTTTACGGCTTCTATCTGTTTCTATGACGTAACCTTACTCACGATCCAACTGGTTTTCAACATTTGTTACCTTTCTTCAATCACTGTTTATTAAGTGGGAAAATACCTTAAATTTGGTGACTGACCAAGATAATTCCCGATAAAAGAAAGGAATCTGGTGAGTGCCGTCCCTTCATATGCACCTCAGTCATGAGCCAATAATTTTAGACAATCCTGCTGTCAACGGTCGCCAAAAATACGGAATAAATTTAACTCTGTACAATATGCGAAAGACCGTCCGAGTTGTGTTCTTAAATAAACGCATTCAGTAGTACCAATCGATCAGTGTTGAGTCAACCAGTCGGAAGTGTTATTGATAAGAAACTTTCAAGGCTGCTACGAGGTTTTTAAATAGACTGGAGGCGCTGTACGTACTTCGGTTGCTTTTCGTGTTTCGCATCGTATTATATTTCCCCTCTTTGCTCCCATCTTATGTCAAACAATTTCCCCTTTTTCCTATCTTCATTGGCTGCAAATACGGTAACAATCTTATTTTTGGAAACTCTTAGCAGGTTGCGGAAATTCAAAGCAAGTTAAATGATGCAATGACCTAGTCCCGATCCCGTTTGCTTCCAGTGAATATCTCAAAATATCAGGACATTTAAAGCCTTCACAGATAGTTTCCCTTCCCGTTCTGCTTCGCACGAACGTATACTAACATCAGTGAGGTTACAATATCTCGGCATCCCAATATCACACTACCTGTTATGATCCCCTCTTGTTCAATGCCGCATTATCGAAATTTGGAAAACTGTCATATTTCGCAAAGTGAATAAGGATAATATCCGTTTCCCAGCATTTTGCGGTTGAATCTGTGAACGAATGCGTACTCCCCACTGGTTGTACTGCACCCGAGCGATTTTTTTTGTCTTTTGAAGACACTCACACTGAAGAAAACCCCGAAACATATTTCTAAATCTGGACGCATCGCTAAAACCAGACCTGCGGCCTCTATCATGAACAGACGCGGGCAAGCATGTAGAAATTTGATTTCTGAGAAGCACACAGTCACTCTATTTATTCGGAATAGTTTTAAGCTTTAACTGTGCCAGTTTTATAATGGTGGCTAATGCAAATGCATGTGATGGTAGGTACAAACTGTTGCGCATCGAGAAATCCGTTCAAACTGGACACTGAAACAGATGCGTACGGGCCTGGGGGGGGGGGGCATGTGACGCTAGACGTTGTTTTGGACCTTTGCTTGAAAGTCGTATTTCTGACCAAGGGTTTCAACCGCCTATCAGTGCGCTGATGTGAAACGTACAGTTAACATCTGACCAACTGTTCCAGGGTACCCGACCAAACGAAACTCACTGAATGTGCACTTTCACCCCTATCCTTATTCAAGCAAATCGGTGGATCTTTCAACTCACTGCTGCTTGGATGATGAGATATGCAAACGCTTGAGTTTCATACATGAAGCGGTGTGGATACAAAGGTTTATCCATGGCTGAACACACACGGTCCCGAACATCAGAACTGTTTTCCTCGGACTAACTAATCTCCCAAACCGGAACTTATTTCACCAATTACCCGAAGCAGTTTGTAGTAATCGGAATGGACGTAAATCTCAAATCCCGAAACATATGCTGGAAATCGCAAGCGAAGCACGTAGTCATGCTGGCAATCGTATGCCGAAATCTCCAGCCACCGAGATGCAGGAAGGGGGTCACAGAAGTAGCGGTCCAGCTTAGTGAAAGAAATCAATGGGATTAAGTAATACGTAAAAAATGACTGTGCTTAAACAAATCTTCTCTGATGGCCTTTTTGTATTTACTTCATCACAAAGCTCCTATTTGAACCGTATTGTTCCTGATTGGTCGATACTATTAACCTGTAGTTTGTTTTCCAGAAACTGACAAGCGTAGCCCATTTTGCTGACGTTATCTTGGAGGCCTGGATCACTGAAGGGTGAGCACGAGCAATGGGCTACACTATCCCGATCCTAACTGACAAGCACACCTTGATCAAACTACGCTAAATTACAGTTGATCGTTTCAAACACACTTTTAGTTACATAGACGTGCACCCGATATCACGCGACCACAGACGGGTACACGTTATTCGCTTCATTACTTGCACCAGTTCCATTGGTTGCCCTTTAAACGTGTAAAGTAAAGATCACTACACGTCTGTACTGTATGATTATCTTAATGATCCAGTGATGTGTACCCGTTTATTGTGATAGATCATGTCACAGTGCCACGACAGTTTGATGAATACGCCTAGTTGTAACACATGATGCCGTGAGTGAGTCACGTGTGTGCAATGCGACTGTACATCCATATCTTAGATGAACGTTCTTCAATATCGTTGCTGTGGCATGCTTCATGTGTGCATTTTCTCCACGATAGTTTGGAGTTCAGCATTTCAATGCAACGAGCTAACTCCTATCATCATGTTACTGCCACCATTTATTGATGATTGAAGGACTATGCAACAGCATAGCACAATGCAGAGCAAAAGTATATGAAAGTCATGTAACCAAGCTCCCTGCATTTGATGTTTCATTGTGATACGAAATGGTTAAGTGTCGAAGCATCTCAAAAACAAAATATAATACAACAGTCATCTTCGTCCAGGAAGCAAATTACTATAGCATTTGGACCAGAGCCCCTATTCTCAATTGTCTACCAATAAAGTTGAATGTTTTACAGGTCAAGTAGTCAACCATCACCCCGTGTCCGAGTTTGTTTCACTAAAGCTGTCAATCACGGCCAGCAGTTTCCCATTCGGGTGGATTTGTTAACAATCTATTGACTGATCGCTTCCTGTTTTCAAAATAGTGATCTTTGAGTTGTCTGTTCATTGGAATTCAGTAGATTACTCTCCCTCTTCCTCATATCATTATTGTCACCAAAAGTGTTATTTTTTCACTCATAGACTAATTGTCATTATCACACAACAGAAGAACAGTATTTGATTTATTTATCGCTCGCAATAAGTAACGGAACCATTGCACGTTACACTAGTAAACGTACTGGAAGTGAAGGGTTCTGTGATGGAGCAAAATTAAAACGTTCAAATACGGTTTGAAGTTCCAACATATGAACCTGATGTGATAAACCTTAAGGTGGATTTTTAGATACAAACTGAGAAGAACAGCATTTCCTTTTTCATCCAGAATTCTAGATTTTTGATGCTTTGGATATTACTCCGTGTTCACTCGTGTTCACACGGCACACGTGCTTGTTCAGTGCTGCGCAGAAAAGCACGCACACTACTAGCCCGCCTCACGTGATTACCTCGACCGTTTTGCTTATACCAAAATAAATGAGTTTTCTCGATTAATGGACTGATCGATGGATGAATCGCACGAATCGGGTATCAGCACCAACTCACAACCACGCCGAGATAGTTGCCCAGATATCCTAGGCTGGCAAACAGTGGATGAATGAACTGGGCACTGCACTAGTGGGAATACGAATCCGAAACTTCCCACTTCCAGCTCGCTCTGTTTTACGTCAGTGACATTATTACGCATTCTTTGCACCCGAAATCACTGCCAGTTCGATTTACAACATTTGTCTGACAATTCATGCGCATTCGTGTATTATTTAGTTGATCGTATTTTCAAACCACCAACTGGGAAGTATGCGTGCGACAAGGTTGCACAAAATTATCTGAATAAAGCTCGGGCTTCGGAGGAAACACATGTCAATTGTCATCGAATTCTGTGAAAATTTAGGAATGCTAGAAATAGCCGCTGCTTTCACTGATACCGGGGGAGAGAAATTTTTCCCTTTTTTTTTTTAATTTTACTTCCTTCTATTAAGTACATAAGTGGTATGATTTTCAAGCAGAAGAAAGTTGCCCATCCAAGGGGCTGTTGCACAACATACAGAGAATGGGGAAATTAGGCGATGATGGTGAGATTCGACCGCATGTCCTTCGAGGTGATAATCTGGTGACATTATCACTGAGTTAAATCACTTATGAAGTAAGCGAACGAATTCAAATTCATCTATGATGAATAGTCAATTGTGAGCATTTGGCTTGCATAGACTGAGCAATGGATTGATAACTGATAAATAAAAAATCAAACAACTTTGGTCAGAAGTCATTATCCAGAGCATGAACGCTGTGCGAGTATCAATCAATTTATTAATTATTAATTATGCTGAGCAGTTTGAGTGAAAGTTTTCATAACCGGGTCACGTCAACAATTCTGTAAAACGACAGTTAGTGCTGATTCAAATGAAAACATTGAATGCTAGCGTCTTCGGGTATCATTTTTCTAAATTTAATTACAGAACTATGTCACAGCCTTGTTTGAAAAGCGATGGTCATCATTAATCTCACAGGATCGTATCTAAATAAAGGTGATGAAAAACCTTCGCGATTCAAATATTTTCTTATTGTCCAACTGTCATTCATAAGAGCGACCACTCGGACAGAGCGAAGAAAACTGTTGGTTCCAAAGATTTCTGCACAAGGCGATGGGTGTTCTGTGGAGAAGCGGGGGAAGGGGGTAGAAACAATTTGTTATTAGTTTTCCACATCACCATTATGTTTATACTTACGGATAATGATAAAATATTTCAAAAACTTTGATGCCGAGCATTCGAATGCCATAGAAACAAACACAGCTCCTTATGATTTGATTTGCTTACTCCTTATCCTGAATACCAGAGAATGCACATGATATACACGTTCCATTTGCACGACTATCGGGCTGTGAGAGTAACGCTAGAATGGCATATCGTCCGGTTACAGACAGAAGGGTGCCGTGCTCGGTCACTTTTCTAGAAAGTTGCTTTTTGATTGTTTGGTCTGTGAATCGTTATTCGGTCACGTAAACAGGTAAAACTACACTGATTTGGAACGAAATCCTTTCCCTGAATATTCGAATTCTTCCAGACGGAACTCCAATGGGGGAGAGTTATTTTCCACGTTTCAATTTCACATTCCCCGTGTTTGATGCTGTGCTTTTAGCACTAAAAAGTGAACGGGGACAATCGTACAGATCATACAAACACGGGCACACATGTACACACTCAAACCCTATTCCTCGAAGAAGGAAGTTGATTTATGCGCAACGGATCCTGTTATTATCCACTCCCCGTTCTGCTTCACCGATCCATCCATCGTCTGCGTCTATGGTTCCCGTATAGGAACGAATGCACGGGTAGAAATTGCTCTGATGACGGTAATTATCGTCTAATTTATTCAAATTAATATGAATTCTTAAGGTTTCCAATCTAGAACAAGTGCCTGATGGCTTGAAACCACAGCAAATTAGCCTATTGCTTTGATCCGTGGTTGTGTATGACAAATTTCCGTGTGGACGGGAGTCAACTGAACGCTCTCACATGACCACATGATCTATAAGACAGCTAGAGCTGTTTCAGTCAACCACACTGGAGCCCCAGGTAGGCAGTATTTAGCCGATAACCTTCCACTACGGGGTCAACAATTCAGTCCGTATTGTTCTCCGGCATAGATCATGCTAGTCATATACCTTCCCGTGGAATCTATGATCAGTGACTGATGATAGTGTGACTCAGAAGTTCGGTTGGGTGATTTCAAGATTCTGCACGCGGTCCAATAGGTCGGTCGATTCACCATTTTGAGAAACCGGCAAACTTTCCTGGTATGTTGTGTTTTTTACCATGGTGTCAAAGGTTATGGAGCGGAGGCAATGAATTTCTAGGGCAACACTTCTTGGAAGCATGGGACTTACAAAAGAGAATGTAATTTTACCAGCAAAATAGTGAAAAATTATTGTATCAGGTGATTCTGAAATAAGTGCTTATTAACATAATCGGACAATGTACAAATGTCTTATGTTTTTGTTATTTTCAACAATGCACCGATACACCTCATTATACAGTGATTTTTCGATTTTGCTACTCGACTGAGCAGGATCGCTTGGCAAAGAGCGTATAATATCCGCCAAATACTCGGTGCACCTTTGTTTCGTACGATTGGTGAAATGTGAGTCTCAATTTACGAGTTAACATTATCCGATAGGCAGATGCGAAATCATATGTCAAATGAGCTGTCCCAAAGCATTGAAGAATATGGATCAGAAAAATACATACAGGAAACAGCTACATGTCTCGTAAACGCCATTTTCGTTATTTTCACGTAACTTCTTAAATTTGTCACATTCACACGTAAAACGACAGGTCTAGCCCGTTGACAAATGGATCGATGTAATGAACAATGTAACAACTGCACGTGTAACACGTGGTCAGACAAAGAAGCCGCATTGTCTGATACGCATGGAATACACAGGTAAATAATAGTTACCATAGATAAGTACGTAATCAGTCGGCTTTGAGCGAATACTTGCTGCTTTTGCGTTCTCTTACGTGGCAGTGCTATTTCCTGTCTCGATCATCACTCCGATCTGATCCCATTTTAAACACAGCAACAACACAGCAAGAAAGTGGGGCGTATCATACAATAGTGTTGTAAATAGGGTTGTACAGTGCAAGTGACGTACAGAGGTGATTTGCAAGTTATCAAACTTCCTCATTACCCTCTTGAAGGTATCCAGATCGTTCGATTTCAAACTTGGTTCAAACATGGTTTGGGAAGTTGACTTTTCATCTTATACATATTGAAAGCCGTATAGTGAAAGTCAGTGTATCTCAGCTCTTAATGCACAAACCATGGATGGACTGTTTCCGCCAATTCACACGTCCTACGAGTCATTCAATATGTGCATCTTAATTCCAGGTAAAGTAGAGCTATTTTTCAATCCAAGTTTTACGAGGTTCGTTTCTAATGCAGTTAGTCTGCACCTATTGACACACACGTGATGCGTTCACATCTAATACCACGGAACTATAGTTAGCCTCGCATTTCACTGGTTTTTTACGTTGACAAAAGGATGTGTATGAAAAGTGCACAAGGTGCTCACAGTCAACATTTGCTCATCAGCTGGTGCAGGTATTCATCAAACTCGAACAACATCAACCTCAGTTAGGAAAATATCGTAGTTTTTAATATCATACTGGTTAATCGATAGTTATCGATAAAGAAAATGTATATGCTGACTGACATTCTCGAAACGCAATCTCGAAAAGCCACACGTTTTCAAGAAAAACTAAATATTATATCTCAAACGACGTCCATCCAGAAAATGTTTAAGTCCTCATTATATATTGTTTGCGGTTGTTCACACTAATGGCACACACGAACCAAACTGCACGCAAGAGTACCGGAGGGAAGGCCCCTAGGAAGCAACTGGCTACAAAGGCTGCTCGCAAGTGCGCGCCAGCTACCGGTGGTGTGAAGAAACCTCCTATATTGCTTGCTCACATTTATACACTTTCTGGATTAGCAAGCTCCAAAGTTAAATCAACTTAGTTACCACCAAACAGCTCGGAGTGAAATGTAATCAAAAAGGTTTTCCTGGCATTTGGAGAGAGATGAGTTAGCCACCTCAAGAGTAGGCGTCAGAGATCATGGTACCATATGTACAGGAGGAGAATGGCAAATGCGGTTCAATTGTCAAGTTGGTGAACCCTGCCAAGACGACTGGATCAAGTGATCAGAAACAAAGGAGGGGTACACAAGTTATTGTTAAAATGAAATTTCAATACCTGTAGCATGCCCATGAATCATTTTTCCAAACGAATTCTTGTGATTTTTCCACTGATTTTTTATTGATTTGCAATTGATATGCCTGAAATAGTCATCGTAATCAAGCAGTTGTACTTTCACGAGGCTTTTGACCAATAGAAGCTATAACATAATCGGATACTGATAAATATATGCAGTGAGTTAAAGGATAACGATACCATGTCCACTCTCGTGGCTGGGCCTCAAAACGCTTGGCATTGGGAGCAAGAGTTTTGACGAAGGTCACGGTGTCGCACGAGTTCAAAGAATACCTGCATGTCTACGGGTTTATCAAAAGTCGTAACTTACTTACTCAACGATAACACAGTTCTGACACGTCCGTGAAAACCGGTGAATACTCGAGCTTTGCGATAATTGGCTAAATTATCTGATCCGCGTTGGATACCACGTTCATGGCCAGACTACACAAACTGGAACTTGGATTGACGTTTTCAACAAGAACTGTTTGGTTTATATTTTAATACCCACCCCCTCAAGTAAGGTCGCAAACAAAAGGCAAAAGGCTTCTTTGATTAAGCACTAAATCAGTTCTGGCTGCGTTGAATCGAGAGGCTTGTTTGTTACGGGTATCATTGGAATATTTAGTGACTTCAGTCACTTCAGTCAAGTCAAGTATTTGCTTTATGCACCCCAAAAGCTGGACATTCACGAGATTGGATAAATTACCTTTGTGTTGAAATGATGTCACGAAAGATGGGTCTGTGTCTATTGAGAAATACAACAATAAACGATAAGTTTGTGGAGTGCTGTGCTTTAACTCAGTTGGCTATTCTGGACGGTAATCGCAAATCAACGTGTGATACAAAAACTCCTGGGTGTTTCATCTGACCGTTAATCACATTGTGGAATGTTAACCAAAAACGACTGAATCAGAGGTTATTTCGCAAGCCTAGTATGAAAACAGCAGCAGTGGGTTGTATTTCAAATGTACAAAGGAAGCCTATTGATTTTTAGGAACAAGAAGAACGCAGTGCACGTTACTGGCGTAAAGTACTTTGTTTTCACACTGTGCTACCCCAAGATATTTTCGCACTTTGCACTTTATGTGAACCGTAACCTAGCACGTTATTAGTTATTAAATGTTTACACCTTTTTTGCTGGTTACCCATAGCTTAGTGAATCACTATGTGTATGATCATCCTTTTGGTCTCCATATCGTCGGAAATTTCGATTGTCTCTGTAGTTTTGACAAGGACTCAAGCCACAGGGTCCCCCGGTATTCAATACCAGGCGTCGAGATGATAGTTAAACCAAGTGTTTGGTGTGGCCTATTTATGAAGGAGAACTACCATCGAAGGGTAAAGGGGACGAAATGTCCGTAACAAACCATTTAGAGAAATGTGACTTCACTTAAAAAGATGGTTCGGATTTACCGTTTCCCCTCCCCCCCTCTAGTCATTGGATACATCCGGAGAAAACGTCAAGAAGTATTATCCAGTACCCCGGCAAAGGTGTTGATGATCTTATCTCTTAAGAAAATCTTGGTCACTCTCCTGTAAATTGCATATCAACCCGTAAATCAAAACAATGGTGGTGGCAAACACGCCATCGGCCAAAGGCACATCTTCACTTCCCTTCATAGTCAGAAACTGGTGTTTCTTACTGGTAAATCTACTGGGTCGTTGTCCGCTATGCAATGCCTGTGAACTGATGAAGCCACGAGGGTTTCCGCAAAGTGTTCTCTGACAGACAATGAATAAGTGGAGGATTATGGTATGGCTAAACAGATGGAATTCTCGCCACGTACAAACAGCATCATATCGAACTTACTGGATTTTTCCTGTTAACGGGTTAATAAATTTCATCTCACCAATATTCGTTCTCCGACGAGTAGTAATAGTTCCGCATAGAAACTTGAATGTGTGATGTGGATGGGTATGTCCCATCACAAATAAAAATCAAAGCCGGTTGCGGAGGCCATCATTCCCTGACACGTCCAAAGGAGACTCCAAGAACTTCGAAGCAAAACTGATTCGAATACATGCTTCGGTTTGCTCAAGAAGCAACTCGTCCTATTGTTTCTCGGCGACCGAGGAAGCTGGCTGAGAAACCGTAACATCTAAACGCGTCGTCTGTTGAAACTGGTACGGAGAATAAATGCGTGAAGCAGTGTTCACCGTATGATTGTCAGGTGGAAATAGCGCGTCTCTCAGAAATGCTACTCCATGATACAGATAGTAAACATTACTGAACTTTGTACGGATATTATCCATTCATGTACACAATTTGTACTGAACTTTTGGCCAAACAAACAGCGATGATTTTATAGTTTGAATCATGCAGAAATGGCTTACATAAAACAAGATAGGTTAAAGTTGTATGCATATCACAGAGGATTACACACAAAGTGTTAAATAAAGTAGTTAATCCATACGGAACAAATGATCGATAAGTTCTAAATAAATGAAGATATCAACAATCGGTAATCTGATTTTTCCCCAAACTAGAGATACTTTAGGGGATTCCATCACTGACAGACCCGTAGAAGCATCTGAAGATTTTATATTTTTGACCGGTGATATAGGTTTGTTACAAACGCTCTCATCCAGTCGTTCCCATTGATCAATGGAGTGTTACAGTTGCCCATGATAGCCATTGACCAATATCCTCCCAGACTGTTTTGTCCGTGAATCACCTAAAACGTAGGTTTATGCCACGGTCAATGGATCGAATATTATTCATTGAGTCGTTACATCTGTTCCATTCAGCAAATATTCTTTTTTGTTGTGATTGTCTGTGTTCGTTTAGGAGCCCATCGCAGCACTATGCATTCATCTCACGACCGGAACTTGGATTTATCAAGATTTTCGAAATGAAAGTCCATCAACCGGGAATTCCATTTTTGACAAAGATGCTTATGCTCGAATCCTAAGTTTCTTTTACAAATAAACAGCTACATCATGCGCGATGTAGTCTGTTAGTTCTTTGTGCGCTGTATCAAATCCGGACAGTGATAAGTAATTGCGTTCCGGTTACTTTAACTCCGTAGCACTTAGGGGATGGAAATTACACGGTTGCTTGTATAGTGACAACTGAGAAATGGAATGTAATCTGTAAGTCGTATACATTAACTAAATGTGAGTTTGAATGAGAATGACCTATAGATCGATCAAGCATGAT
Source organism: Echinostoma caproni (assembly GCA_900618425.1). Lineage (NCBI taxonomy): Eukaryota > Metazoa > Platyhelminthes > Trematoda > Plagiorchiida > Echinostomatidae > Echinostoma > Echinostoma caproni. The sequence goes on along the minus strand of UZAN01051727.1, from coordinate 5,462 downwards.
CCACTGGTGTCAGCGGCTTTTGGAAAAACATTTTTTTGGTAGAGAGGACTGAACACATAACAACACTACACCAACTATCATCTGGACATCACGATACCTCAGCGAAGGCTTGTCCGACTGACGCTTTTTATGAGAAGCAGAATCACATGGTCACGGCAGTGCTTACTTTCTTGCTGACGTCTCTTTATTTGTTTTTAGTGCAACGCCTAGTTTTGCTTTAGCAATATTCTGTTCCGAAAATTAGAAACATCGCTACGGAACTTGAAAAACCCACAAATCCTTGTGTGATGCCGAGAATAACGCTTTCTCAAAAGGTTTGGATAGTGTGAACCGACTAATTCCATAATACCACTTGGAAAATCGATTCTCAATTGCCCGTATATACAGGGATACAGTAATCCCTCGGGTGTCCGAAAAGGACTGTTCGCTTCTGACCGAGCGGTGGTGGCCAGGTGGTAACGTCACCAAATTATCACCCCGGGGATGTGTGTGTTCGAACCCCACCACCACCACCACCACCACCACCTGACTTTGCCCATTTGTGTTCAATGGCAGCCCTCTGATTGGCCGTCTCTCCCTTCCTGAAAAATTGTTGTATATTTGTACATTCAAATAAAAGGAAGTAAAATGAAAAAGCAAGAAAAGAAGAGATCAAAAAGCGTTTTTTTATTTGTGGGCTAGTAGATGACTTTTGGACCTTTTCCACTTCCCCGGTGGATGAATCTAGATGATATTAAACACTAAAATCCTTAAAAGCTAATGTGGGCCACTAATTAGACAACGATGCAATAAAGTCACTCATTACGCGACTAACTGTTTGGGATTTCAAAAGATCAAAACCGCCGTATTGTATCGTATTGCATTGTATTCAAGCTTTAGCGAGTTGTATACAAGCTTTCAGTCGAAAAATAGACCACCGTTACAATTCTGGTAAAAACTGAGGAAAAAGGGAGACGTGAAACATGCACAAATATGAGTTAATTAATAAATTCATTAGAACGCTCAGAACGAACACTTTCCCTGTCTATCAGTGTCCGGGTAAAGCTAAAGCTAAATCTGTAATTTCTTGCGATAGTGCAGTCGGATAGTGGCTAGTTCGGGAGCGGGGATTCTCATTGGGGGGTAGCGGAGCAAAGCGATGACTTCACTCGATTTTCGTCAAACGTGGTTATTAGATCACCCACGACACAGCAATGTTTAGTCTATCNGTCTACAAAAAAAAACATATCATGCCTTATCTCTTTTTCATGGGAGAGGTTCCCTTCTCATCCAGTAGTGCTAGATTATTCATTCATTCAATGTCGTATATTTTAAATGATTATTTGGAACCTTTCTTCATATCACTTACGTTATGAATAGCAATCACCATCACCGTCCTTCCTGAAGAATGATATAAACGTTTATCTCTTAGTTAATAAAAAATTATTTGCTGCACAGTGAACAGAATGCAACGCAATATTTCGTAAATCGTACCCGTGCTCATCCCCTGAATATGGATGGTGAACTCTAATCAGATTGGTTTTACGGTTGATCTCTCAGAGACACCGGACAAGTGGATATAAAATGGCATTGCCTATCGAAACTGGCCTGTAAGGAATCATCCTATTCATAAAGACTGACAAGTAACTAACTGTGTTTGACAACAACCAGCCGGATACATCCTTGTCAGATGGTTTCAGACTCATGGGTTGGAAATACTATAAAAACGAATGGAACTAAACCAACGGTTTCGTTTGGTGAAATCTCATTCGCACGAGCTTCTGGTTGATAACCTGATTCCGCATGCCCAATTCGGGAGGTGAAAAATCTAACACAGTTTGAACTGAAAACAGGCATATATGTGCACCAATGTTTTGCATGATGTGGTACAATGTACAGAAGGACAGTTCCGACCAATCTCCTTGGTACGTGTGTTTATTCATTCGAATACCGGTTCCTTGCTTGTAGGATACTGGTTGTGATAGCTCGAAAGTTCGAACGTTTCGCTAGCTGCGATCCACGATTCAATGGGTGCATCTAGTATAAGAGAAACAAGAATAGAAATAGATATTCGAATAACGTTCAGACACATTTTCATATCCAGAAATCTCAAATCTTGTAACAGATATGAAGAAAGGTAAAAGTTCCTGTGGCAAAAGCAAGCTGATTACCACTGGAAACTCTCTTATTGGAGCTTGCGACGGTTTTTCTTCCGAATTCTGTTTGACTTCAGTTAATTCCTAATCACGAAGTCCAGTAGAAACATGTTTCAAAATTTTCTTATTCTGTGCTATCCGATCAGTCACCAGTTTTGTAAGCCAGTCTTGCATGACCTCTCCCTCTGTACATATTCTTTCAATCGATACATTTAGAAATGTTTTCACAAGTAGAGATTTGAATGTGCACTTGTTTCGTAGTGGAATTCAAATGGACTTACGCATTTGGGACGTTTGGGCTATCACACCAAAAAGAATAAGGGTGCATTAAAGGCAGCTGAACAGTAATCCCTCTGGTATATTAACCGTTGTTCGCACTTACAAAGGGTAAGAAAATAAATCAATAATGATAATAATAAACTGTTAAGCCGATTGATAATGTTGATTTAGTAGAATGTAGGTTGTGAACTTTATGAACGTTTAGTGATAGCTTGGAGAAGGAATAAGATCGATCTCGGTTAATTGTATCGTCTGAGATTCGTGGGCCCGGAAACCAACTCATATATTCAAGTTGACTGTTGACTGTTAACAAGTGCTTTGTTTTAAAATGAATGATATCCGATAAAATGGATGATTTCTTAACTCAACCATGACGTAAATAAATTCGGGGTGGCAGGTGGATGAAAATTAATCAGATCGGGGGAAATTCCCAAAGCAATATTACATAATTTCCGTGGTTGGTGACGTTTTATCGGTGCGTGATGAATACAAAACCGTAAGGGACCGAGGTGAGGGACCAGCCCTGAACTGTTTGTCTCTCGGTTGAATGATTACGGTAGAGCGCAGCCTGGTGTATAGGCTGTGCAGAAGAGTTGAAGAGCGGGACAAATAAACTGATGCTGACTGCGATTAACCGAGACAACGCACAGACAAGAGTGCATATCAAAGTGGTTCAAATGAGATTTGTAAGAAAAATCGTAAACACTGGACATCCATGCGATGTGGCCTGTCAGAGGTGGTCAGAAGCGATGCAAACAACTATTAGAATAAGGTGTGAGCATCTGTAGATATATTCATAAAGCTCATCAAGATAATGACTCACTCACGTTCAACCTGATACAAGAGTTTCGGGTATGCGTACCCTGATGCGTGCAAAGAAAACAGTTGATTACTTTAGAAGATTATATTCTCTTTCCACTGATCATGAACGATGAAATATTTGCTCAGATTATTTATTTGTTTTTCTAGTGTCTTATCCAAGATGGTAGATAACCACTTAGGGAATTAAGTAGTACATTAATTTGCAGTATTTTCATGTGTAGCCGGTCGGTAGGCAATTCGGAGCGTAAACAGGTAAGCTGACGGTTAGGAATACATCGGGCTCAGGCGCNCGACATCCCACGGGGCAGTCAACGAATCAAACAACACGGACAGTTCAGTCCTAGCATCTGACTGATCGGAGGGGAGCCATTTTGTAATAGAGTAAGCCCACACGCCGCGCGTGTGTGTGCGGTAGCGGGCAGCATCGGCTAATCAATTTACCGAGTAAATATGCACCAAAAACGAATACAAATTTGTTAAATGATGTATCGAATTGACGTACAGTGATAGAGTGATGCGCAGATAGCGAAAGTCCAGGCAAATAGACCACCAGTTCGGTATTCAATGGGTACTGAGCTAAAGATAAACAGACATTATATACAGCATTTTTTAAGTGATGAGCAATCCGGGGCAGAAACCAGGCAACGTATGACAGAATGAAATGGGACATCGAGTCGTGCCACTCGCTAGGCACCGTCAGACCAAAGAGTAAGAACATCAAAGGAAACCAGGATTTAATCAATGTTAACCGACCAATCACAAACACTCAGTCCATGGGGTTATTTGCTGGTATAAGAGGTGGGATTTCGGGAAATGGGATACACAAGGGTGAACAGAGCTAGCTGATGTATCACAGAAGGGGGGAAACACAATTCACAAGTGCAGGCACGAAGCAAATTCACTTATACCAACATGCCGCAAATAGGAACCATACTGTCCATAAACTAAATGTTTACTCAGGGTGGATAGGAGGAGGCAAAGAATATAATCGTAATGATGCACAAATAGGGTTGATCTATTGTGATTAAAATGGCTGACTCACAACACATCATGTACAATAACAAAAAGAACAACAGTGTTTTCTAAAGCTAAGAGTAGGAAACGTTTCCACTATACCTAAATATTATATTGGATAACGAATGCTTCTTTCGTAGTGGAATGCAATGTTTTAATTTATTCGAGAGAGAGAAAAAAGAACTGTGAAAAGCATCGTGGCATGTTAAACCAAACGAATTAACCTGACAAAAAACAAACACCTATTTTGTCGTACAACGCGTGTTGCACGACTATTTTATCCGCGGACGTTTGCAGGTCATCGATATATGAGAGCAAGGCCTCAGAAGTGTACAATTTGTCCTTGAATCAGCTCCGATATGTGCTGCTGAAGGTTATAAGGTCATCCTTTATCTGACAGTTCACGCACGTCTAATGCACTTTTGACAAAATGTATTTATCATGAGCACAGCGATGGACTACGTTATAGACGTTTTGCAAACGCAAAAGACTGGTTAGTAATAAAGGTAAGAATACATAAGGCAGGCAATGATTGCATGACAAAAAATGAAAAACTGCACTCGAATAAAGCTCATTTATCACATAAAGTAGTACACCATTCCAAGAAGCACATTTAATTCAATTCTGGCTGAATATGCGAAAAGGTTAGGGAAAAAATGGATGTGAGTTCGCAATTCGTAGAAGCCAGAGTCCTTCAAGTAAAATCGATTTCGAAATGCAGTTTGTTTTATTTTGGCGAATGCGGCTAGAATTTTTGTAATTTGAATGACTTTTGCAGGCAACTGTGCCCATATTTCAGTCCAAAATGTGTTCACCGTTACAATGGGATAAAAAACGAAACGAAAATTAATATACAACAATGATCAAACTTCATCTTTGAAGGTTCAAAACTAGTTCTTTGCTGATCTTCACTGTGTCGGTGAGAATACGAGCCGGATAGAGAACCGTTGAGTTTNTGAGTTTTAGTAAATTTTAATGCGAGAGGACAAGCAACGAAAATTGGATCGGGTTGTAGCGTGGTAACGGCAAGCAGATTAATCGGGATTGAACGGATAACTGGGGTCGGTGAGTATAGTTTTTTAGAGAAATTCTCATATGAAGTGATAATAAAATCACATAGTTTGTGATTGGCGTTTAAAATAATAAGAAAAATACGGCTGATAATTACTAAATTGCGATAAAGTGTAATTAAATCCTTTCTAATTAGTCCAG